>CAMOHE010047359.1:0-32284 GCA_946598075.1 Artocarpus hirsutus
TTTTTTTTTTTTAAACCAAACATGTATAAATTTTTGAAAAACTATAACCAAAATCATGGGAGAAGGAAAAGAAAAAGGGATACAAGATGAATTACCTTCATCTTTGCTCCAAAGACGCCATCTGCACAATCCATAGAAAGAAAAAGAAGTCGTCCATCAGAAAGAGTTATGAGAAAATCTAGCAGCATTGAAGACTTCTTCAAAAAACTACTCATTCTTAAACTCTATGCGAGAACCTTTTCATGTAGCAAATAATATAGTAAATTATGTTTGTAATAACTTGATTAAGAGAGAGAGAGAGAGCAGAGAAACAAGGAGCAAAGGAAAATGCACCTTTTATTTTTTCCGGATTGTAAGAATTCCTGAACCTATCAACTAAAGAAGCATATTTTTGTCCGGATTGTAAGAATTCCTGAACCTATCAACTAAAGAAGCATAAAAGGGCCCTGCTTTCTGGGGTGGCATCGCCACATGAAAATCAGGATTGTTGTCCTTCAAGAATCCGTACAATGTAAACTGACTCGCTGCCACAGCATGCAACAATTACAAGAGTAACACCACTTCAGCTGTCCCACCAAATTCCCTCGTCTCTAAACTAATGCAAGAAGCGAAGACAAAACAAAATAGAGAACTTGTAAAAATAAATAAACAAACAAATTGATTTACCAAGTATAACTTCGTAATTCCTCTGCATTACCTGCAATGATGAATAAAAAGTTAATTTTTTTTGCCTAAAAGTGGTTAGAATCATGGTTAAAACTGTTTTTATTGTAGCACATGGGAGCTTTATATTGCAGTAGCTTTTTTTTTTATTGTATATAGTATTTATAACTGAGATTATTTAAAACTGAGATAATAGTTAGGACAATTTTTAACAAACAGACTAGAATTAAGAGAATGGCCAGACCCAGAATAACCATTTGTCCTGGCTGAGTACAGCGCAGAACCATAATAGCGGGTAATACAGTTGATTAAAAAATGGTAAGAGGAGAAGAAAAATAAAAATTACATTTTGATCCCAACCTCTACCAGTAGTCTCATTTGGGAACAATCTCATGTTGAAGACCTTCCGACAGCTGCCCCAATAAAAAAAAGAAAATTACTTTTTGTGGAATTCCTTTTCTAATGAGCAACAGAAAGTGAAGAATTCCGCGTCGGAGTCGGAATCGGACTCGTGTATGCCGACCAGAACAAGCAGGCCCGGCCCAATCTCGGAAACCGTGTGACGTTCGACCTGAGAATGAATGGTGCTAATTCAGCGCCGCCGAGTTAAGTGAGTTTCAGTGAGTGAGTTGAGCGAGTGGCCTAACGTCAACGCTGGCGGAGGCGACTTGCTGGACGACGGCTCGCATGGCTCTGATGGGTTGGGTTTGGGTTCGCCTGTTTCGTCTTGTGGTCAAAGATGGAAGAATGGTCTTGTGTGTATCCGTGTGATGTGTGTGTATATCTACACATATAATCTCTGCGTTTGGCGAATTTGGAACTTCCTAACAGTGATCATGAGAATTGGGAATTAGAGAGTAGTCCACTGCACAAGACTACCCACAACCTGCAAAACGACGAAGAGATGTGTGTGCACGACAATAAAACTAACAAACCGACTGGCTAAAAGGCGATCAAAGGATATACGACGACAAAAGGAAAAAGGCCGAGAAAAATATGCGACAGAAAAAGAGAAAAACGACTACAAGAAACTAGCTAGATTGTTGGACCCCAAATTATTCGTTTTTTGTATAATACACTCTGAATTTTTAAGCTTGGTAAAATACGCCCTGAATTATTTTGAAATCATAAAATTTGCATGTGAATTTTCTTAATGATAGAGTTCGTTATTTTAAGAAAAAAAATTTTTGAAGCTTAACATGTGGAAAACTGTACTTAACTAAAATTAAAAGTAGCAATTAGACCTTATGATCTGCAACTAAAACAATTACTTATTAACGGCAAAAAGGGAACCTTGAATGTGGGAGTTGTTTTTATTACTTAAGGGGTAACTGCTAATAATTTCAAAGTTCAAGGTGTATGTTGGAAAGCTAATAGCGATTTTTTAGGATAGGTTCTGATTTTTTTGTAATTATTACGAAAAGAAAATTAGTTATAGGAATCCCTTGATAGGAGGATCCAATTTAAGAATAAAATATTTCAGTTTTATTCTTTCCTAATTTTTTGGCTTCAATTCACAGCCAATGTATAATATATATGTGTATTCATTATTTGATGAAATATAAAAAAAAATTCCACACTTAATGACATGGTATCAGAGCCTTAGGGTTTCACATCTGTAGGATTTTCTTTTTCGGCCTTCATTGCTAAGTCTCTGTCCGTTCTTTCTTAGCCTTCATTGCCGATTTATTGTTGGCCTTCATTGCCAACATTCCTTAGTTCCTTCTTCCCTGTCGTGCCCCATAGTCTACAATGTCTGAGATTGCTGAAACAAACAGCCCTTCCCAACATGATGAAGGAACAACAAAAACCCATACTTCCACCGGTGAATTGCAAGAATATAGTCCAATCTTATCAACTCAATGGTTAGAACTACTTGAAGTGGTCTCAACTGGTCCGTACCTATCGAAAAGGCAAAGGGAAAATTTGGCATCTTCTTGACACAAGACCAAAACCAGGTGATCCAAATTTTGATGCTTGGGATGAAGAGGACTCTATGATTATGTCCTGGTTATCGAGTTCAATGACACCAGATATTAGTGACACATGTATGTTTCTCACCTCTGTAAAAGCTATTTGGGACACCCTTCATCAAACGTACTCAAAGGCCAATGATGCTGTCCGTGTATATGAAGTCAAAGTGAATATGGTCGCTGCAAAACAAGGCAACAAAATGGTAACGGAGTATGCAAATATGTTGTAGAACCTGTGGCAAGAGCTCTATCATTATCGGGTTCTTGAGACCAAGTGCCCCGAGGATGCCATGATCTTGAAGAAATTTATTGAAAAAGATCGAGTGAATGATTTTTTGGTTAGTTAAATGCATAATTTGACTTGATCCGAATTCAGATTCTTGGCAAAGAAGATGTCCCGCCACTGAATGAGGTCATCGCCTTGATTCATGCTGAGGAAAGTAGAAGAGGGATTATGCTTAAACTAATAACAACTAAAGGATCTGCCATGGTTGCACAAGACATCACCAACCAAAACAAAACCAAAGAAACATCCCAAAATGGACAATCTTTGGTGCACCAACTGTAAGAAGTCGAGATACACCAAGGATAGCTGCTGGAAATTGCATGGAAAACCCACTACATCAAGTAGAGAATAGGGCCAATGGGGTGATCAAAGAATTCAACAGCAAGCTCATCAAGTCTCCACCACAAAATCCACTCCACAACACTTGGTCTTAAAGCCGCCTAGAGAGACTACTCCAGGCCACTTTAATCAGGCTGAGATTGAGGAGCTTCAAAGTTTTTTGGAGTCATTGGAGCAACCCAGTGGCTCTTATTCATTAGCACTCACTGGTAAGCCTTCCTTTCACGGATTACATACCTTAGATCAATATATACCGGACTCTTAGGTCATTGACTCAAGAGCCACAGACCACATGATACCCTCCTCAGTCCATTTTACAACATATTTACCTTGTCCAAGCAGTAGGAAAATTGTTGTTGCTGATGGTTCCGTTACCACGGTGGCTGGTGTTGGTCACATTCGGTTGAGTCTGCCCCTGGTATTAAAAATGTTCTCCATGTTCCGAAACAATCCACTAGTCTTCTATCTATTCACAAATTAACCTGTGATATGAACTGTAATGCTTGTTTTATCCCTCTCTTTGTGTATTCAGGAACAAGCTTTGGGGAAGAGGATTGGACTTACAAGGGAAAAGGGCGGCCTCTACTATCTCGATGCATCAGCCACACACTCACCTACTGTCAAGCATGTTTTCTCAGAGTCTTGTTTTTCTGTTTCCAATAATGATGTCATTTGGCGTCACCATTTTCGTTTTGGTCATCTGTCATTTACTATTTTAAAGACAATGTTCCCTTCTTTGTTTAAAGGTGTTAATGTTGAGGATTTTCATTGTGATGTATATGAATTTGCCCAACATAAAAGGGTTTCTTTTCCTAAGAGCAATAATATAAGTCTTTTTCCTTTTTATTTGATTCACACTGATATATGGAGCCCCTCCAGGATTCCCAATGTTATAGGAGCTCGATGGTTTGTTTCTTTCATCAATGATTGTACTAGAGTCTTGTGGATTTTTCTTCTCAAACATAAATCTGATGTGACCACTATCCTTCCAAACTTTATTGCCATTGTACATAACCAATTTGGTGTCAAAATAAAAAGGTTCCATTCCGATGATGCCAGAGATTATTTTAACCAATTCCTCTCACCATACTTTCTACAACAAGTTATAGTTCATAAGTTATCCAGTATAGATACTCCCCAACAGAATGGGGTTGCTGAAAGGAACGATAGTCACCTACTTGCCATAACCAGTGCTCTGCTCTTCCAAAATCGAGTTCCAAAATCATACTGGGGAGAAGCCGTCCTCACTACTGCCTATATTATAAATAGACTAGCCTCCAAAGTCTTGGACAATCAAACCTTGATGCAACTTCTCTCTCAGTTTTATCCCAACGTTCGCACCACAAATAATCTCATTCCTCGAGTCTTTGGTTGTCCTACTTTTGTTCATATGTCTAGTCACAATAGAGGTAAATTAGATCCACGAGCGATCAAGTGCATGTTTTTTGGGTATTCTCCAACATAGAAAGGCTACAAGTGTTATCACCCACCTAAATGGAAATTTTATGTCTCTGTTGATGTCACCTTCGAGGAAAACCAATCTTTTTTCTCCCAACCTTATCTTCAGGGGGAGTTTGGCTCTATTGGGGAAGACAAGGAAGAAGACCTACTCTTCCTAGATCTACCTACTACCTCACAACCTCACCCATCTCAGTTACCTACCTCACAATCTCATCCATCTCAATCCATACCATCATCACAAGAGTCATTCGTGCAACCTGAATTGTCCCCACGAGAACTAAACCCTGAAACAGTCGAAATAGTTCCATCCAATGACACTAATGACATGCTTGACACTAGAAGGTATGGGCAAGTCTACACGAGAAGGAGAAATTTGGAACCTGATCCTGTGCCGGTCCAAAATTCAACTCCAACTCCTGAAAATAAGGTAAACATGAACCCAATCTCCTCTCCAATTTTGTTCGATTATAACTTGCCCATTGCCTTAAGAAAAGGGACAAGAGAGTGCACTAAACATCTACGGTATCCATTGGCCAAATCAGTGTCTTTTCATAGATTTTCTCCATTTCACAAAAGTTTCTTAACCAACTTAAATGTCATCCCATTTCCTAGTACCTTATCTGAGGCTTTATCTGATGAAAAGTGGAGAGAAGCTATGAGAGTAGAGATGGAGGCACTTGAGAAGAACAAAACGTGGGAAATCGTGGAGTTGCCACGAAATAAAAGAGCAATGGGATGCAAATGGGTGTTCACCGTGAAATACAGATCAGATGGGTCTCTAGAGAGATACAAGGCAAGGTTGGTTGCTAAGAGCTACACACAAACTTATGGAGTAGACTATCAAGAAACATTTACATCGGTGGCTAAAATGAATACAGTGCTATTATCCTTGGCCGCAAACTTTGATTAGGATTTACAATAGTTTGATATGAAGAATGCCTTCCTTCATGGTGACTTAGAGGAGGAGATATACATGGAGATTCCACCAAGCTTTGGTTTGCAAATTGAAAAAGGCATTATATAAACTCAAGCAATCACCGAGAGCTTGGTTCGGGAAGTTTACAAAGGTAATGCTCAATACCGAATATAGACAGAGCCAAGGTGATCATACATTATTCATTAAACACACGGCTTTAGGGGGAGTTACTACTCTTCTAGTATATGTTGATGACATAATTGTTATTAGGAATAATAAGAAAGAAAAGGAAGCCTTTAGAGACTGCTTGGCAAAGGAATTTTAGATCAAAGACTTAGGGAGACTAAAATACTTCCTTAGGATAGAAGTAGCTCGATCTCAGAAAGGTGTCTCTATTTCTCAACAGAAATATGTAGTTGACCTCTTAAAGGAAACTAGCAAATTAGCATGCAAACCTACATCAACTCCGATTGATACTAATCACAAACTTGGAGAGGCAAATGATGATAAGGCAATAGATAATGAAGGGTTCTAGAAACTAGTTGGGAAGCTTATATATTTGGCACACACTCGGCCCGACATTGCCTATGCTGTTAGTGTAGTAAGCCTTCATGCACAACCTTAAGGAAGTTCATCTACAAGCTGCAAATAGAATACTCCACTGCCTAAAAGCTAATCCAGGAAAGGGAATTTTATTCAAGAAAGGTGAGGGACTAATTCTTGAAGCTTATACTAATGCAGACTATGCAGGAATCTCCGATTGATAGGCGTTTTACAATAGGTTACTGCACATTCTTAGGTGGCAATCTAGTCACGTGGAGGAGTAAGAAACAAAATGTGGTAGCTCGATCAAGTGCAGAAGCGGAGTTCAGAGCAATGGCTTAAGGAGTATGTGAGTTATTATGGTTGAAGATCATACTTGAAGACCTCAAGGTAAAGTGGGAGGAGCCTATGAGATTATACTGCGATAATAAGTCAGTCATCAATATTGCTCATAATCCGGTACAGCATGACAGGACAAAGCACATCGAGATCGACATAGACTTTATAAAGGAGAAGTCGGACAGCAAGTTAATTTGTACCCCCTATATGCCTACAAAGGAGCAACTTGCAAATGTGTTTACAAAGGGGCTTAATTGTCACAACTTCTCAATGACTATATCCAAGCTAGGAATGGATGATATCTATTCAACAGCTTGAAGGGGAATGTTGGAAAGCTGGCAGCCATTTTTTAGGATAAGTTTTGATTTTTTTGTAATTATTAGGAAAAGGAAATTAGTTATGGGAATCCTTTGATAGGAGGATCCAATTTGGGAATAGAATATTTTAGTTTTATTCTTTCCTAATTTTTTGGCTTCAATTCGCGGCCAATGTATAATATATATGTGTATTCATTATTTGGTGAAATATAGAAAAGAATTCCACGTTTATTGACAATACATTGTGTTAAGATTAAAAGTTTTAAGTATATTACGCAAAAAGTGAATTGTTCAGAGTGCAACAATGCAATTTATTAAAAAAACATTGATTTAAGTTTTGATTCGATTGGTATGTAAACATGCGTAATTGTTTTTGAACTTGGGTCTGGGAAATTTGAATTCTTTGCTGTACAATGGAGTCAAGTATGGTTTTACTGTTAATTTATACTACAAGTGTAAATTAAAGAAGAATTATCACATATATTCCTGTAATTTTAAATTTTATCTAACTAATGTTACAATAATCTTATTGGGACATTCTTAAAAATATATTATGGTAATTTTAGGTGGTTTGCATTCAATGCAACATTGCCCTCGATTTATGCAATATTTAAAGAAAAAAAATTAGTTAAGATTTTTTACGGAAATTAATTGGCATGTGCTATATAATATTGGAGTACTTGTAACTTTATTTTGTTTAAAACTAATTAAGATTTTAAAAAAGTTAATTTAATTTAGAAATTGTAGATGTTTAAGAAAATATTAAGAAATTAAAAGAAAACAATCTCTAATTTCAAAATTTGTATGTTTGTACTTGACACTACAGTCTCGAGTTCAAGTCTCAAAAGATAGCAGTGAAATCCTAATCCCTGCAAAGTGTAAATATATATATATATATATATATATATTTGTATGATTGTACAGAGAGGGGTTAATAAAGTAATTATATATTGCATTGTCCAGTGATCCTAATTCTTTGTTTGACGTTTGCTATTTTTGTTACAAATCCTAACGTAATTCCTTTTTTTTTCTTTTTTAAATATTTCTTAGATTGTAAGGAGAGAATCTTATATTTTAGAAATTGAGAGCGTCATTGCTACAAGAGCTATAGTTGAGAAAGAATTTCTATAATTAATTTAAAAAAAAGTGTTTTTCCTACCAAAACCCTCGTTAGAACATGCTGTTTTAACGATGTATGTTACAAGTATGTTAATGTACTTAAATCCTAAACCCTAAACAATTGAAAAAGTCTCATGAAATATCAAATGGTTCAAACCATGCTCCCTCAGTTTTGCTTTAATTATAGTTAAAAAATAATTTATCGTTTTTAAAATAATTGCAAATGAATGAAAAGTATAATCCAGGCAAGAACTACTATTGTAATGATTTGACTAAAATTGTCTCAACTCTCTAAACATTCACAACCATCCCTCAACTGAAAACAAAAACCAACTTGAAATCAAAGGACTCCAAGCCAATCAAATGGATAGAAGAAAAGAATACAATAATGTCAAATTAGAAAAAAAAAAAAAAAAAAAGGACTAATCAGATATGCATGCTACAATCTTTTCTTTTCTCTCCATGTTTCGTTCCCTTATTTACACCTATTGAACCCATTTTATCCATGGCTGCTGCAAAAGCTTGGAAGAATTTCTGCTTATCCTTTGCCAAACTTTGAACCAAGGGCTTAGAACGAGGGTCCAAAAATAGGGCTTGGTCCGAGGCCAACAAGCCCAACTTACTCTCCAAGTTCCCATAATAGGCATGATCAAAGGAGAATGGTGTGGTGACATCAAATGGTGCAACTATATCCAAATTTCCACCATAATGTGGACAGTACATTCTTAGAGCCTTTAGTAGTTTCGGGTCGATTTCCGGGTCAGGCTGCTTGGAGCCCCTGAAGTCGTAGAGCCTGCTAACAAAGTGTTGGCAATGGGCAAAGCCCAATGTATGTGCACCAGAGAGCACTACAAGGTCTTCAAGTGAAAGCCCTTTTGAATTGAAGAGTTTGAGTAGTTGATCAACTGTGTAATTTGCTTGGGGGATGTTAGAGCTTACTCTTGACGCCATTGATATTTTCCCATCCCACCTTCCCTTCTTCACTTGATAGTATGGTCCCCCTGCCTAAATTAAGTTGCACTTAATTATTTGTCAAAATAACACTAATCTACATAAAATATTGTCATTGTAACTGCAAAAATGACAAATCCAACTAATATAGCTGATTATTTGCATTGTTGGACAAAACCAAGATTGAATAGTAATTATCATGGTCAGAGGCTACAATCACGTTGAGGACAAACTATGCTTTTGTCCTCTTTGAAAACGATGATTAACTAACTAGATTTGCAAGATATGACTAGACATTATACAAGTCTTCTCCCAATCCTGCCATATTTTGGAAGCATCTTTGTCATCATAAATTATGCTGATTAAAAAAAATGGACAGTTTATAAAACTTTTGTTTTTGTCCTTTTTAGTAAGACTTTAGTAACATTTATTATAAGACAGACTAGAATTCGACCAACTATTTTAAAATATTTGAGACCTTTTGAGTCCCAATGTCTTAACTCCTCGTTATAAGGCTGTTTCTCTGACAGCAACTTGTCCTGAAAGCTCAGAAACTAATTAACAGCTGAAATTCAATTCGGTCCTAACCCCACTTTGGCAAACACAATAATTTCTCACCCTAATGGCTTCATGATCACTTTCCAATAACAGAAAAGGAAAAATAGTAACATTTTTTTTTTCCAAAAACAGAGTTCATCCTTGATCTTTCTTGGATGAGCATGCGGGTCTTTGAAGCTCACTCTCGCCTAAGAATGGCTAATTCCCTTTAATCAATGACACTTGTTGTGGGGGACCTTGGCTAAGTGATTCCCACTAGAAACAAGAGCAGGCATTACCAATGCAGAGATCAATTTTATCCCTTTGAGCTTATCTAGTCACACATAGGGATATCGGGTGGTTTACCAAGATAACCCCAAGAAGAAAGTGCGTCTTTATGTGGCTTATGGATCCCTTACAAAATAATTGTTCATCAGGGTGTGACTGATTCGAATCCAAAACCTTATCGAGGAGATTAGAGAACGAGTAGACTTACCACCAATCCGATGATTAGCGTGAATAATGGAAGAAAAACGACATAAAAAAATGGTGAATTCAACTAAATAGTTGTAGAGTTTGAAAGCAGAAAAAAATATGAAAAAGTAAAAGTGAGGAACTTTTCTTACCAAGTGGACATAATCTCTGGCTGCAATTGCAAGAATGTCCGCACAAGAGACAGCACCAGGGCACTTGCTCTCCACTAAAGCCTTGGCCTTTCTTATGCTCTCAAAGCCTTCCTCTCTCAGGTCCCTGTTATCCACAGCATCTTTCTCTGCAAGCATTTTGCTCCCTGGCTTTGATGCTATCAATATTGATGCATCACAGCCCTTCATTTTACCCCATGCAAAAAAAAAAAAAAAAAAAGCAACAACAACAACTTTTTTTTTAGAATTTTGATAAAAAAGTGAAAATGGGCATAAAATGCAAATGCATGAGGCAGAAAAAAAATGTGGCATTTATAAGTTAGCAGTTATAGTACCTCTACAAAGCAGTCATGGAAGAAAAGGCGAATGGTTGCTGGACCAGAAACGGGTGCTTCTTTGAACTGTTGCGATGTGACAGAGGCGACGAGTTGCTCAAGTTGAGGACATGACTTGGCGTAGTAATCAACGGAGAGTTGGCGGTTTGGACGAGGGATTTTGGCTGGTTTGGCTAAGCAAAATGCAGTTTTATCTAGTATTAGAAGGAGGAAAATGGACAAACTTAAGAAGGAAAAACAAGAAGAAGAAGAGGAGGAAAAACAATATGGGACAGACATTGTTTGGATTATTGGGCAGAATAAGAGGATTGGACAAAGGAGTTATAGTGGAGGCGAATATAAAAAAATTATTACATATAAAAATTTATATAAGGGCCTAGGTGTTGAAGCTCTAGGACAGTTGCCACGTAGAGAGAAATAAAGAAGAGAACCAAGACCCGTGAAGCCTTGTGGAGAGGGAAAAGCAGAAGGCCCTATTTAAGAAATAAGTCTTTTAATGAAAGACACCTTTGATGTTCTCAAAATTACATGTGGGGGCTTCTTCTTGGTTTGCATGGCTTTGTTGAAAGAGCTTTTTTAGTTTTGTTATATAATGGTTTATGGGTATTTGTGTCAAAGGAGTTTTGTTATTCTATTTAAATAGAAACTTGGGTTCTAGATGCTTAAAACATCATGTTTTGTTGACAAGCGTTCACGGGTTTATGACTTTATAATATTAATAATTTGCGTAGTCGGCCAATTATTGTTGCTTGAACACATAATGGGGTCAACATCTTGTAAAATAATTCATCTTTCCTTAAAGAAAAAAAATTCAACTTAGCCAAGAATAATAGCCATTTGAGCAATGTTGTGTATCACCAATGATTTAATCAATTAAAAATTCTCATATCAATATTGGAACTTGCAAATTATGGCATAATAATCAACACAGTTTAACTTGACAATTTTTTATTTTTTTAGTGGTGATATTTAGTGTTTATGTACTTACTTAAATTGTCTTTGTGTCTAGTGGCAATTAGAAAATTTACCAAAGAGATAAAGGGCAAAAAAAAGCAGCATATGTAGCTATCCAGAGCATCTGCGAAAAAACATAGAAGGGGCTGACTTTGCTGGTGATGGTTGGTAGAGGAGCCCCACTAAGCCACCCAAGGGCCTACTAAGTACTTAAATGCAGAGCATGTGCAATGCAAGGAGGGACCTAAAAAGATTGTAAATTAAATTCATGTCTACTTGCATTACTTTATGCTCTCTCTCTCTCTCTCTCTCTCTCTTCCCATTTGCTTGCATTTACTACTGTCTAAGAGAAATAACCTTTTTTTCACTTGCCCTTTTTTCAGGTCTGTATATGTCTTAAGTGAGGGCAACCTTTTGCTGTGAGTACAGTAAAAGCTATATGGACCATCGTTTACCCCTTCATTCCCTATAGCTTTAGTTGGTACGGCCAAGATTTATGGGACCTGAAAAAGAGAAGTGAAGAAAGCAACCATTAGGAAAAGGTCCAGTAGAAGCAGAAAGGTTTCATTAATAATGATTGTGATTTTGATTTAAACAAACAAACAAACAAACAAACAAAAAAAGTGATTGTAGATTAAAAAGAAAAAATGGTGATTGATTTTTGGAGAAGTCAAGGATGAATTAAGAGAAACGTGTATTTCCATCAAGATGCTTGGAACCCAATGTTGATATCTTGTCTTTTTTCCCTTTTAATGGGCAGATTTTCAAAGCCTGGTTGTTTTCTAGAGGGGCTAGTATATATATGTACATAATTAAGCATAATTTCTTGGGCTTGGAAATGGAGATTCTTTCACCCTTGTTACTTGTCAGATGTTTTACAGCGTTTTGTCCTACGAGTTTATAATGAAGTTTGGATCTTTTTTCTTTTTAAGGATAAATTCTACCAAAATATATTTTCTGGTTGCACACATTTATCACTTGATATGATGTCCCTTTTTTTTTGTTAAGATTTTTAACGAGGGAGAATAAAATAAAATCACTAGTTTGTTATTATGTCTGTTGTTAGTTTTGATTCTGACTTTTCACCTTATTTGTTCATATGTGCAAAAAAGCTCATGCCAGATGCATTTTGGTAAAGATTAGCGATGAAATAATTTGTAGCATCTAAAATGTTTGTTAGTGTTATATAGGTTTCACGTGAAATCAATGTCTCCTTAAATACTCATGCTAGTATTCACCTGGGGCATGTCTACTTTATGTTTGTTTCAAAAAAAAAAAATGAGAATTTTACCATGGAAGCACTGAGCACCCCCACTTAGCCTCGGTTTGGCATTTTAATTAGAGCTAACAAACAGTATAAAGCGTTCAACAGCTATAACAAAAAGCAAGAAATTACTACAGCGTAAAGCTCTCACAAACTATAGTTTTTAAGCCAATAGTTTTAGTTTCAACCGCTCTCCAAAACATCCTATTGATCTCCATCATACTACTCAAATCGAACGGTGCTAATAAAGCAAAGTGTTTTGGTACTTTTAAAGAGTCTTTCCAGTATCTAGTTCCGTATACCATGCACCGTTTGATTTAAATGTTATAGTAGTGATTGATAACTCAATTAGACCTTTCAGGAGGGTGCGCCATCATAGAATCTAAAAAATAAAAAAAAAATCTTTTCCAGTCGAAATTTACATGTAGTCTCAGACTCAGCAAGTTAAAATTAAAAAAAAAAAAAAAAAAAAAGTGGCAGTGGGTGTCTGAGATCGCCCATCATGGTATTCAGCTAGAAGGGAGTTAAAAAAATTGTAAAGCTGTACGTAATCAACAAGACTGTAATAACTTACTCAAGTCTCAAAGCCCATGGCACACCTTTTTGTGGATTTACTTCTTCCTTCTTTTTTTCCCTCTTTCCCTTTTAAATCTACAGACATAAAATAAAGCAGCAGGGAAGTTGAAAAGGAGTCAGCAAGAGAAAAGTAGAGAGCTTAGAAGTGAAAAGAAATAAACTACCTAGTGTTGTTACTCGATGTTAGTGCTATTATATTCATTCATAGCATCTTTATTACAGAAGTTTGATTATTGATTGTCAATTATATGTTACTTAATTCAGAAAAATGAAAATCCATTAACAATGTGTAAAGAACTTTTAATTCATAATATAGTCATTCAGGAGATTCCTTCTCAACTCATGGCTAAAAAGGACCCTCAAAAGAATATTTTAGTGATGATTTTTGGAATGCGATAATAATTACACCATGCTTACAACCTATTGTGGTGGCACTGGCATAGAGGCAAGAGAATGACTTATGCGAGCATTTTTCTATTATATAGGGATTAATTTCCCTTGCCTGCAATGAGGCTGTAATTATGTCTTAGTGGGACTTAAGTTCCCTAAATACAAGTATACAAAAACATGGGTTAGATTTTTTTATCGTTTCGCCTATGATCTCAGTAGATTCCTCTTAAAGCGTTGAGCAGGAACACCATTGATCCTTTTTTTTCTTAGTAAAAAAAACATATATCTTGCTTCAATTATCTTCTATATATTTTTTTGAAGATATTCTTGATTTACACGACACATTTGAACAATTGTCCAACACAATAGCTTAAGGTAGGCTCTGAAAATTCCCCAATGCTATGAAAAACAATCATCAAACCTTTCTTTCTCGTCCGACTGTATATCTTCTCGTCTTCAGATTCTACTAAGTGTCAGCGGCTTTATCATCATTCCAAGCAGTTCAAGCTTCTTT
Organism: Artocarpus hirsutus; assembly: GCA_946598075.1. Classification (NCBI taxonomy): domain Eukaryota; kingdom Viridiplantae; phylum Streptophyta; class Magnoliopsida; order Rosales; family Moraceae; genus Artocarpus; species Artocarpus hirsutus. The sequence continues at coordinate 14,122 of CAMOHE010047359.1, forward strand.
TCATATTGGAATCTCACTTTGTACCGAATATTCTTCCTGCTCAAGCATCATTCACAACATCCAAATGTATAAGCCAAAGAATTGTTTCCCAAACTTAGAAAGTGCAATAAAAATAATACATATCACTCAACCTTCTAAAGCAACTTTTGTTCAAAAATCATAAATTCAATATCTGTGTTCTATAGTCATTGATCTTAGAGAGTTTTATTGTAACACACGAAAAAAAGACCCCAAAAAATCTTTGATGATGTTTAATTTAGGGGTATGTTTATCAAACAGTAAAGAAATGTAAAGAAAAAAGTAATAGGAAAGGAGAATAAAGTATTAGGAGTGAGCATCATTTATTTCTTTTGTAGTGTTTACTTATTTATTTGATGATATAATAGAAAACAATTATATTTCTTTTCTAGTGTTTATATGGGGATTTTATTCAATATAATTATAATAATATCATTTTTACATAACTAATAATTATTAAATAATAACATACAAATTTAGACATTTAATTAAATATGGTATGCATTTCCTCTGATAGGAAATCAATACTAAAAGCTATGAAAGAATTGGTATTCTTTTTTCTTATTCCTTATGTGGTGTGGGGCTACAAACTCTCATCACTGATTTTATAAGTTAATACATCATTTAAAAGGAAAAAAAATTACTTTTTAATTTTCTTTTTTTTAATGCAAAATAGACATGCCCTAGAAGAATTGTAGTCCAACACAATTGTAGTGCACGTCATTTCTGATTTATAAGATCTAACATCATAGAGATAATACATGTAAAATCTATATTTCTAAATTAAATAGTATATCATTCAAAATAATCATGAGATTAGAAATAACTTGAATTCGAGCTTTTTTGTTTTCCAGCCGCAAGAGGGAAAGAAAAATTGAGTTGGCCTTTAACCTAAAAAACAAAGTGGTCCATACATTTAAGGGCATTCATGCATCAACCAAAAATAATGTTACTTTATTTGCCCTTCATTGGAGATTTGGAAGAGTACAAAGCTGCCAATTATCATCGAATATTAATATAGCATTTGCATGGGATAGGGTATAGAAAAAGGAAGAAAGGAAATCATACTAAAAAATCAAATCATATGCAACTGAATCGGTTGATGAATTTCTTTTTGTGAGTTTTTGGCAGTCTCGAACTTGTAAAACTAAACTATTAACCATATTAATTTGAACTATTAACCATATTAATTTAAGGAACTCAACGAAATTCTTACAATTGAATCCTTTTTCAAAGGATGATTTAGAGGAATGTCATTTTGGTAATTGAATACATAATTTTGAGGGAAATGTTTGGACTCTCATTCTCTTTTAAATGTATTTCTTGATTTTCTGGTAATATAAACGAAAGGCAAAACGACCTTTTGACATATAAATGTATATGGGGTGTCTAGACATAATCTCCTCATTATTTCTTTAATTATATATATTTTCTTTTGTAATTGTTATGCTTTAATTGTGATTGAACTGTAAATATTTAGTTTCCATTTACTTTCACGATAGGTTTGTATCATACACAAGGTATACCAAAATAAATGTGATTGTACTTCTATTGGTATCCTTTATTCTATTTTGCACGCACTCTTTTTTCAACCATTCATTGTTCTACTTCTTTCACCCCTTTTAAAATACCAAAAAAATCTCTAATTTAAATACTATTATTTGGTTTTCTTCTTTCACCTACCCACCAAATAAACTTATAATTTTTTTCCAAACATTTTTCCTTTTTAGTTTATATACTAAACGCTAGTGTTTTCGTAATATAATTTGTTCTTTTTTATTAAACCAAACTTACAGATTCTAAGAAACAATAATCGGTACTGAATTGTAAGAGTTTATATATTAATCGAACAAATTGTATTTTCTTTACTTAAAAACAAGAATGGAAATTTTTTTTCTTAAAATGATAGTTTTTTTTCTTTTTAAATATTGTGTTCTTTATTTCAAATCAAAGAGCTGTTCCTTTTGTTAAAGCACATGATTTGTAGTAATTTATGAATGAAAACAATTTGTAATCATTATAATTATAATTAGTATATATACAACAACAATGAAAATAAGAATTTTAAAAAAGAAATAAACCACATATATATTTTATGGAAGATTTTTTCATATTAGAATCCATTTTTATTTTTTCAAAAAAAATAATATACTAATTTTTTAGAAGAAAATATCTATATTTTAAGATAGCGTATCTAATGAGTCTTTATTTGAAACACTTTTGTCCTTAAGAATAATTTTATTAATAGGTAATACAATAATAAATACATCTTATTAAATAAGGGTGTGTAAAAAATAGAATGATGGGTGCTAATAGACTCACCCTTACTCTAAATGCTCATCGACCAAATATGGCAGCCAAAAATTAGTGGCCTAAACAAGAATGTCCTATATTTATAATTTTTATAGGAGAGGGCCAAATCTTTATTTTTTGTAACATACTTACCCCTATTTAATTGAATGCTTCATATTCGACCATTAAGATAACAATATTAGACTGTGAAGACTGAGTCGCACCTCCATCTTTGGCTCTTAGCCATAAGAGGCTGTTAGGACGAAGGAGCTGTTGCTGCAAGAAGGGCTTTTCTCGTGAAGAAGAATATTCTGTTATATGGGGCATTACCAGTCAATTCCTTAATGTCCGAGGAATAAAATTGAAGAGGGACAACATAAGGTACACGAGGCTTTCACACCCCTCTCCTATGCCTTAGTTGGATCAAAGTAGTTGATCCATTCTCTTTGACGGTGCTGAGTTGGCAAATTTCCAATACTCAAAGTAGAGTACTCATTGTAGAGAAAGCCCGGACCATTTGAATTTTTAAGGGATAGTGACTGCCGTTGTGGTGGTAGGCTTAATAGGGCTCGAACCTACAACATAACCATTATGAGCGGTACGTTTCAACCAATTAAACTATAAGCCCCTACGGATCTCTACATGCATCACTTCAAGAAGAGTGGACGGAAAGAGAAGGCCATTTCACTTGGGGTTTTTTCTTAAAGACTGACATTCCTGGCTAGGATATACTGACACTCCTGGTTAGGGTTTTATCCCTAAATATTGACACTCTTGGTTAGGGACTCAGATGGAGTTATTTTGATTGGTCCATGAGGATATATAGGTGTTATTTTTTTATGCATGACTTAGCTTTTAGATTTCTAACGTCCCTGATGACTATAAATACAGTTTTGACGCTTGGCTCAATTAATCATCCAATTTTAGATGGAATCTAACAAATACTTAACAAAGACAGATAAGAAAAAAATCTAAAATGAATAAATGGATTGGAGTTCATATATTCTTTTATTTTCAGATCTTAAAACACACCTATTGCATCTGTGTGCTGGATTTTGATTGAAAATAAATAGTTTATATAGGAGTCAAACATTTGATATTTCTAAATGCATAAGGGAAGCTAGATTTCGAAAAGGAATACCCTTTAAGACTGCTGAGTAAAAAACTGTAGAATTTCCTCTCCCCTAAAAACCAACTCCCTCCACATTAAAAATAGGGTTATTTATCTTTTTATAGCAAGTATTTTAGGTTTATTTAAATAATATATCTATTGTTTTTAATCTCATCGAATTTATACCTTCAGAATAAATTTAATACACAATTTTATAACTTTGCCCAATCAATCTTCAATTTTGACATAAGAAATTGCCTAAAATATACTCAAATTAAGAAGATGACTTTAAAAACTTAAAAAAAAACTTTATACTAAAGTTTTTGCTTTCAAAAATATATAGAATACCTTCAAAAATATGTGTTTAGTGTGTTTTTATTTTTGTTGTTTTCTTATTTTTCTTATTTTTCATTTTTTATCCTCTACTTAAGGTTAATTTGATCATTTTAAAGGTTAAAATCATTTATTGACTAAGATAAGGTATAAATTTGTACATTAAAGCTAATTTGAAGGTATATATTTGATGAGATCGAAAACCGAAGTATAGTTTTTAAATTGACCTAAAATAGAGGGCATAGAAAGATAAATACCCCTTAAAAATATAAGGGTTATTAGGCTCATTACCTTTAATTTTATGCATTGTGTCACTTAGTTATTAGCCTTATTGATCCTTGAATCATATCAATTGTGTCGCTTTGTCCCTAAATTTTTCCTTTAGGTAAATTATCCATGAACTTTTGATATTTGACCACTTTGGTCCTTGGCACAAAATTAGCAAATAACTCATTAAATCTCTTAGAGATAATTACGTCCTAATCGCATGGTAACAAAAATTTTTACAAAATTATTTACATTAAATGCAAAATGTTCAAGTTTTTAGGTGTGTTCACAATAGAAAAATATATTATATTCAATGTAACTTTTTTTTTTTTTTGGTAAAAACTTCAGTTATCACACATCTAGGACGTGATGATCTCTGTGAAATAACAGAAATCCTTCCTTAATTTTAGTAGAGGGGATCAAAGTAGTCAAAAATCAAAAGTTTAGTAACTATTTTGTCAAAATCAAAAGTTTGAAAGGATACATAAGTTAGAGACTAATTGGGTTAATAACCCCGTATTATAAAATATACAGTTAAAAATAAAAATTAAAACAAATTTATTATAATATATAAGAATTTTATATTATAGCGTACTTACAATTACACCGTAGTGTTTTAGAGACAGTAAAACGATACAGTTAAGTGTCAAGTAAAGCCATGATGCTACAGTGGCGAGCGTTTCAACGAATCCCCAGGACAAGTCCCAAGTTTTTCAGCACAACACCTGTTCGATAGAGGTCTTTGATTAAAACTCCCATAATGGTCTCGTCCAAATATAGAGCGAACTTACCGATTTTTTCGAAGCAAATTAGTCGTGAATTCTTCCATTTCCATTTCCAGCCTCAGTTTTTGTTCCTTCTCTCATTCCTTTGCGCATTTCAACACGAAGACTTCCAAGGATCGCAGCTTCATCGGCGCCAAGAATTCTCGCACAATGTCAATCTCCAAGTCGTTCAGCTTCTGCCGCGAAACACTCTTTTACAACCACTTTCTCTCCGCCGCAAAATCTCCCGGAGAAGTCGCTTGGGTCCTTCACAAGCTCGAGATTCGCGACTGGGTTCACGCCGTTGCAGCCTAAGCCGTTGGATTCGATTATGGATATCAAGAGACATCGCTTCGATTTGGGATGATGTATGTATTATGCAATGTCCTCAAATCTTATTCACTTTTCTATTAGTTCTCTCTTCTAAATATTATTTGACGTTTCGTTTATGCGTTAGTTTCATCATTAAATTTTTTAATTAGCTAAATTTATGAGTTTTTGGCCTTCTTTTTTTTTCCTTTGAATTAATTAGTGTATTTAGTTTTCTTACTTAGTTTCTTTTTCTTTTTCTTTTTCCTTGCTGATTTTCAATTTCATTTCTAATCATGAAGCAGTTTCTCATGCTCATCCTTTCATCTCCTTTCACTAATTATGATTTAACAACGATGTTTTTGGTTCTGTTTCATTTTTTTTAAAATTGTGTTTGAGCTATAGCTAGAATTAACCTCTTTATTCCCGTAAAATTTGTATAGAATATGAGCCAAGAAATGCATTTTTGCTAGTAGTCTGCTTAGCTCTCTGCTGCTTGAGGCCAAATTCTGGATCTTTATCGCCAATTTGTATTAATTATCAAGAACCAAATTTTCTTTTACCATGTGATAGATTAACACTAGTTTTCCTATTCTTGGCAAATGTGTGTGGACGGCTGGAAGCTGTGGGCCTTTCTCAGTCCATAGGCCAATATGTCAAACAGTTTGATTTAATAACTTCCGTTTCGAATCGAATATTTTAAGAAGGCGTCTTGAGCGGCCATGTTGGTATTTTTTGAAAGCAGTCTTACTCTATGGAATGTTTATATTTGTTGGTAAAAAAAAAATGACTTCTTTATCTTACCTGTTATAAAGTATTCAACTTTGGGGTTTTCTGTATCACTTGGGCTAGATTACGTCGGTGCATCCATGAAAGCAAAGCTTTATCACTTGTTGGAGCAAAGAGCAGCAAATTGGTAATTATCATCCATGATGTTGTAGTGGGTGGTTCTATTTACACCTCCTACTTGACTATTTTATCTTTTGAAAATAAAATTATTGAAAAACCCTTTCAATAAAATGAGAAAAAACAACAATGATAATTGACCTAATTACGTAATTAAATCTTTTTTTTAATAAATAGAAACTAATGATATGACTATTCCAAAAAATCATATGAAGGTGTAGTCAATTATTTATTAATTTGCTCTTTTTTTGGGTTAATATTGAATGATGATTGTCATTATTGTCATAATTTGCTTCAAGTTTTTTTTTTTTTTCCATCTGTATCACCTATATAGTTGTTCTTTATCTCATTAAAATATAAGTGTGAAGAAAAAAATGAGGTGAATGGAATTGATAATCGTAAGGTAGTTTTGGAACTATAGGAGATGCAATAAATAAATTTAGCCTTTTAAAATTTTAGAGGAGTGTATTTAGATGGGAATATGAAGAGCTAAAAGGAAGGTGGAAACCCTTTTTTCTTTTTGTGTTGTTTTATTTAATCTTGTAACCGGTATTTTGTCATTCCTTTGTGGAGGGGAAGTGGTTATACAACGCTGTTTCTTCAAGGTTGGTTTTTGATAATTGGCTTCTTGCATTTATAAAAGGTGTTATACTGGACAATAGTTAATACTTGTGCTTTGAGGGTTCTTTTAGATTATCTTGTTGGTAAAAGTAATTACTAGGACAAGCATTAAGATAACCTATGTTTAAGAACTACTATGAGTAATTAATTTGTCAAGACGATTGGCAAAGCCCTTGGGGGAAGTGGAAGGATTTTAAAATTCATGGTTATTTGGTAGGAGGGTAGGAGAGGAAAGAAGAGGGTATGGATTGGGTGAGGTATTTCAAATCCTGCCAAGAACCCCAATTTTTATCTCTGCAGCTATGTAGGAAATCCATTTCGTTCACAATAACAGAGAGGTCCTCTCTTTTTTACTATTTTCCTTGCCTAGGTTATTGCTTTCCTGGTTATTTTCTGTCCTACCAAAAATAGCCAAAGATTAAAGCATTTTCTTTTTTTGTGCCTCTATTTTTTTTTCTTTTCCATTTTTTTTGACATTTCACGTTTTCTTTTCCTTTCTTTTCTTCTTTCCATAGTTTTACTTCCCTTTTTTTTTTTTCTTTCTTTCTTTTTAACTCTATTTGTCTACCGTAGCCTTATCCCCAATTGCTTTCATATATTTTCCCTTTTGGTTCCTCTTTTATATTTTTTCATTTATACTTTATCGATCTCTCTCATACTTCAATATTAATTCTTTTACTAAAATAATCTCTTATTTGTGATCAATTCTAGCTTACATTACGATTAAAGAGAATATAACATAATAATGACACAGGAAGAGGTTAAAAAGATAAAGTAATAAAAACAATTTTAAACAAAATATCTTAAAAAATAGATATTTGAAATAAAAAATTAAACTGTGTCACTAATCTTAATCTTTTTTTTTTTGTGGAAAAAATTGGATCTATTTATTTCTTTTATTACTTTATTCCTTATAAAAACCCTACTTGTTATACATGTGCCATATTTTATCTAAAAAAATTATTAACTAAAGAGATCGAAACTGTAAATTTCATGAATCTTTCTATGGCTAATTAGACCTAAAAAATGAATGTCATATCCTAAAATAAAATAAATGCACATGTGTCATATCTCAAAATAAAATAAATGCACATCTTGGTTTTTTTTTTTTGTGATACAGGGATAGGGAGAATGTCACCTATTTATGAGTGGGGCTAAACGTGACTTAAACCTCAACATATGATTGGAGTGGAGGGACTTACAACCAACTAAGCTGTCTTCACTTGTCACATCTTTAATTATTTGTACAACTATCTTTTTTTTGAATCTTTAAATAAATTTTTTTCTCCATTGATTCTTTTATTAAAAATTTATGTTATAAAAACTTCAAGTACAATATACATCGTATCCACCTGCGCTGGTCCTTGAAAGGAAAAAATAAAAAAGTCAGATTATAAGCAATGATATCTGACATTTCTCTAAAATGTACGTTTATAGTTTGCATGTCGTTTTATTTCTTAAACTACAAGGTGAACAACAAACAACATACTTTCCACACGTAAAACGGCAACAGCGGGTAAGCAACAATGCTCTCTCTTTTTCAACCTCAAACGACAGTATCATTGGGCTCGGACTCCTTTCACAGTGTGAGCCTTGAAATTGAAAATTAATATCTTAAGTTGGTCAATTAGCAAGGAACTGGCTGTCAAACATATGCAGAGGACGACAAGGGCAAAAATTTATAAAGCTTTGGTATCCCATGACACAGGAGAGCAGATATCTTGAACGACAACAAACTTTAATACAAACGACAAATCATGTTATTACATTAATGTGATAAAAACTTAAACGACATACATAAACTGCGATAGCGCGTCGTTGTTGAGGTTCAAAAGGGGAAAAGAAAAAGAACGTCTGCGGAAAAATGGAAGCTTTCATGCTGATTTTGTAGAAGGAACAGTGCAAGGAGAGTGTAACGAGAAGATTGATGAAAGGATTTTTGGACGTACGATTAGTAAGAGAGAAAGGAGATAAAAGAAGAGAGAATAAATCAATCGAGGGATTTTAGATCCTTTAAAAAACTCAAAATTTAATGTCTCTCAACAAGGGAATTTACACCAAATACAACTTAAAAAAAAAACTCCATATTTTTCACACCAAGGTTATATATACATTTCCATTCTCATCATCCTTTCTCTTCTGTCAAACACAACTAAAGAAGACATCTTTTGGAAAGGGAAAAAAAGACACAAGGCAAGTAGAGAACATGAGGTTGTAACAAGAAAATTGAAAGGAGACCATGAGTGTGATGACTTAGGATAATAGAGTGCCGAGGTGGGTTTGCAATTATAGATTCAAATGTTGGGTTATTTTTTTTGAGGGTATTAAACATAAAGACTTACTTCTTTCTATTTTGTACCTAATTTAGAGTGTCTGAGATCATGCTTTCACATACCTTTATCGTTAGCATAGTTAACACATTTAACGGAGTTAAGTAGCATGCTAATCCTCTTAGGGATAAGGGTTGTCTGTAGGCCATCACTGAACTTTCCCATCAGCCTATGAGCGATTTTTTTAAATAACGTTCCAGGAATATGCTAACGCTCATCGCCTCTTCCATGAACTCTTTTCTAGCAAAAAAACAAAAAAAAATCGAAAGGACTTTTGTTTTTTTACAATTGTTTGTCAAATTATGCCAATAATACCATCATGCCATATCAAATTTCAAAACGCATCACTCAGCACCCCAATACTTTGAGAAGAATGTTCTTTCATCCAACCCCGTCCATTTAGAAGTAAATTAACATTAATAATAGTTTAGGGACTTTTTTTTAAGAAAACTAAGATAACAGTCTTTGGTCCTCCTAGACGTCGTCGTTTTGTGATGGAATTGAGGACAACGGTTTCTCCTCGAGGGTTGAAACGCTGTTGTTGCTCTGTTTCGTCGCCCACCAAAACCCTTGTTGAGCTTTCTCTCTCTCTCTCTCATCCTCCTCTCTCTAAAAGCTTTATACTCAGACTCTTGTTTTCCTCACTCAGTCGCTTCCTCTCTCACATAGACCCAGTAAGTAAAAAACCTTACTGTTCATAATCCCCATTTTCCTGGGAAAAAAATGTGTATTTGTCTAAGATTCTCATTTTTGTTATCTTCAATTTTCGCCTCAGCACCTGAAGAGAAGAAGCTCCTATGGCCGATCCCTCCTATGAGGCCAGCAACATCGATAAACTCTATGAGTTTGGCGAGCGCCTCAACGAATCCAAGGACAAGTCCCAGGTATTTCGCTAGTTTCTTCAACTTCCATGGATTTTCTCACCATTAATTCTTACGCAAAAAACTTAGGGTTTGTTTTTGTTTCTTATTGCAGAATGTGAAGGACTACCAGGGGATTATTGATGCGGCCAAGACGAGCATCAAGGCCAAGCAGTTGGCTGCCCAGCTTATCCCTAGGTTTTTCAAGTTCTTCCCTGACCTTTCCGGTCCCGCCATCGATACTCATCTTGATTTGATCGAGGAAGAAGAGCTTGGGGTCAGTATTGGTTTATGTTTGATTTCGTTTCCTTTTTTGGCGGAAAGCCACCAAATTTTTAGAATCAGGAAAACACTTAACTATATGTATGATGTCATTGTTAATTATGTTAAAGTTTGTGTTTTGATCAACACAGGTTCGAGTTCAAGCCATTCGGGGACTTCCCCTTTTCTGCAAGGACACGCCGGAACATATTGCCAAGATTGTGGACATTCTCGTGCAACTGCTTGCAGCCGGTGCGGTATTGTTTGTTTGGATTTTGATTTTTTGAGGAACGGCTGTTTTTGTATAGAAATATGATTTTGGCTGTTGTTTATATTGTAGAGGAATTTGTCGAGCGTGATGCAGTCCATAAAGCTCTCATGGCTCTTTTAAGGCAGGATGTGAAAGGTTAGATTTTCTTTGTTTAAGTTACAAAGAATCTGATTGGGAAAGTCTGATATAGTCAATGATGTATAGAATTTTGGTTTTTGAGACACAAAGCAATGCTACCATAGACATTTCATAGCTTAATTCGATAGACCTTGATTGGCAGATAATCCTCCGTATCACTTGCATTGGATTGTGTTCAGTGAAATTTCTATCACCAAATTGTGAGAGAAAACCTTCACCTCTGGTTGGAAATTTCAAAGAAAGCCTTTTCATTTTGTGTTGTACATGAGATTTTTAGCTCTCTTGTTAAAAAGAATCAGAGATAACATGCTTCCTGTGTCTACCCGTGTTTTTGTTTACCTTGTTCAATTTTATTAAATTCATCATACGGGCTCCTAAAAGGTTTTCATTCATGCCAAGTTGATATGGTTTTATTCCATTTTTTGTCCCTTTTTGATAGCGATGACATCTCATAGAAAATGGGATAGGAAAGAGAAATTTTTGATGGCTCTGCTGAATGTAGTTGGTTAAGTGCATTAGTAACTCCAGTTCCTGTCAGTTTAAGTATCCTGGTGTAGTTACTACATTTTTAGTTAATTTTCTGACATCTGTATTCTATACGGGATGTCATCACAGTAGCATATATTTGGGGCTTTTTTTCCTCCTTTGATTTGCCTTCTTTTTTTTTAGGATCTAATTTACTATCTTGTTTTTGCAGCTTCTTTGACAGCGTTATTTAAGCACATTGGGAGTGTTGATGAGCCGAGCACAGATGAATTTATCCGGGAGAAAGTGTTAAGCTTTATAAAAGATAAGGTGTCAAGATTATGTCCTATGATGGTTATTTCAGTGAGTACCATGATCGTTAACTTCAATTTGAGACTAAGTGATCCTTTTGCAGGTATTTCCTATTAAAGCAGAACTGTTGAAGCCTCAGGAGGAAATGGAGAGGCATATTACTGATTTGATAAAAAAGGCATGTTGTATCTTCTTTTGCATCTTTTATATGCACCAAGGTTATGAATCTTCGGTGTGTGCTTCATTATTTGTTAAAAGTTGTAGGACTAACCTGAGTGTAATTGTAGAGCTTAGAAGATGTAACTGGAGCAGAATTTAGAATGTTCATGGACTTCCTAAAAAGTTTGAGCATATTTGGAGAGAAAGCTCCTGCAGAACGAATGAAAGAACTCATTGGAATTATTGAAGGTCAAGCTGATTTAGATGCACAATTCAACGTGAGTCCTTTTCCTACTCATTTGGGAGAAGAATATGGCAATTAGACAAATCAACCCGCACTATGTACTGCCTTTAGAATCCGGATCCAAAGATTTGCGATTCATTCTAACAGCTGCTTACAGCTTAGACTCAGTAGTTAACACCTTAAGTTAGGAGTTACAAATTTTGGTACTAAAATTGAACACCACTCTCAAATCCTTAAGTTATAAAATCCATATTTATAGGTGCTTTTACCATTTTATATTTCAATCTTTTCTCTTGTTTGCGGAGGTTCTCTAGGAACTGGAAGTTAATATCGTATCTCTTTCCTGCTAAATTCGTACACTAGTGTGATTAAGTTTTTTGTATGCTTAAATATGCATACTGTGGTTTCCTTTCATAGGATTGGGTTTCTGTAAAATACATAATAAGTATCATTTTGCTTTCTGTTGTTGTGGTTTTTCTATTTCACATTTATTAGAACGGTTGAAACTTGAAATGCAGGTTGAAGATGCAGACCATATTGACAGATTGATATCTTGCCTCTACATGGCCCTTCCATTTGTTGTGGTATAGAATGTTTTTGGCATTTTAGACCTTGTCCTATACAAGTTTTCCTGTGTTTTTCTTAACAACATTGTAGTAACCCACGGATGTTTATGATATTTTTGCCACAGAGAGGTGCATCAAGCAGCAAGTTCCTAAACTATCTTAACAAGCACATAATACCTGTCTTTGATAAGGTAATAATTTTTTCCTGCAAAAATTTGGTGGGTTTTATTCTATTTCATTCCATACTTCTCAAATTTCTGTGACCAAAAGTTGGAGACTTCTTCTTTTATATGTAAAGTTATGGAGTTTCTTGTTCAAATTTTGCTCACTCTATTTTCTTTTGAGAGAGAAAAATAAAGTCAAGAAATGTTTTGTTACATGTACTATGTCAGCTACCCGAGGAACGGAAGTTAGATTTGCTGAAAGCTCTTGCAGAGATTTCGCCTTACACAACACCACAAGATTCACGCCAGATTCTTCCTGCAATTGTTCAACTCTTAAAGGTATTGTACTTTGCTTCAATGACAATAGCTTTAATTGAATGCTCAGATGGAAGAACATTTATATATCATGTGGATATGTTTATCTTATTATCCAATGCAATTGAATTGTGTATTTACTCTGGGTCACGGCTTGGTAGCAAAATCTTTGCTCAAATAGCAAAACAATCTTAGGGGTTTCTGTAGTCAATTGTGCAATCATCAGTTTGAATTCGTTTGTATTGTTATTTTCTCTTCTTTCAGAATTACATGCCTCGGAGGAAGACGGGAGAGGAAATGAACTTTACTTATGTTGAGTGCTTGTTGTACTCGTTTCACCATCTTGCTCACAAGGTTGTGGATTTCCTAATAATTTATTTGTCAATGTACTAGCATTGATGACTATAGCGTAGTGTAAATTCATTTACTTAACTCTATTGGATAGGTTCCCAATGCGACAAACAGTTTATGTGGTTACAAAATAGTAACAGGCCAACCATCAGATAGGCTTGGGGAGGACTTCTCCGAGCAAAACAAGGACTTCACTGAAAGGTGATTGTTTCTGTAAACACAGTTTTTTTATTTTTATTTTTATTTTTTATTTTTTATTAATATATGCATTTGTGTATATTTTCTGAATTGGTAGATACTATTTAGGTAGCAAGGTGGTTCGACGACTTTGTATTAAATCAACTTCATTAGAGTCGGGAGGGTTTATGTGATAAGAAAGAATTGCCTCCTGGACGAAATTAATAATTATCTGTCCCTTCATTGCGATTTAATATTTGATTGCAGTTGCAATTTGCAAATATGGAAGAATATATTATTCTGTTTGTGATCTATATTCCACAGAGAGGATTTATTCCGCCTTTCATGACATTCATCTTCTTAGGACACCTTGCTTGGGAACTTTGAAGGAGACTTTCGGACCGGTTTTTCAAACTTAGGAAGTTAAAACTTCGGTTGCCTTGTCAGGTAGATGTAATAGGGTTTTGGAAGTGGAAAACTAAGATGCTATACATGCTACCGTTGTCTGGTCTGACATATGCAATCATATGTTGCTAAATCCTTTGGGCAGGGTAATTCTGGAGCCTCCGGTACTAAGCTTCTGTCCACTAGCTAGTATAATCCTTTTTTTTACTTCGTCAAAGTGTTCGTTCGTAAGGTCCCTACTCTGCAAATCTGTAATAACCTAGGCACATTGAAATAGTAATAACTTGAACTTGGACCATTTTTTTTTTATTCCATGTGTGTTGGTTAGACATCATGAGGCGGTACTGACTAAACCACATTACATTACTGTTATTCTTTCATCATTTGTGTTCTATAGTGAAGTTCTTTTATTCATTTTCCTTGTCTTCTCATCAAGTATTTTCACTCTTAAACTCATAGGTCTCTCTTTCTTTATTTATTTTTATTTTTCTTATAAGGAACTTGTAGTTTAATTGTTAACATGTTGTTCAGGCTGACTAACGTGGAGGAGCTAACTAGGGCTACCATGAAGAAGTTAACCCAGGGAATGGTTGAACACAGTAAAGCGATGGCAGCAGCCAAAACTGATGAAGCAAAGGGTACCATTGTGAGTGTTCTATGAAGCTTCCATTCTCTTATGTAGTTTTAACTATTAAACTTTTTCCCTCCAGCTTTAATGGTATATCAAAGCCAAATTCTTATTACGTGCAGAAAACTCAGAAGCAGAATACAACAACCGGATTGCGAACCTGTAACAACATTTTGGCAATGACAAAGGTTAAAAAGAATGGCTGATTGTTGATCTTGGAATCCATGTTCATTTATGCAAGAACTATCAAAGCTAATCTGGTTATAATTTCTAACGATTCAGCCTTTACATGGGAAAACACCTGCATTTATTGGAGATAAGAGCATCAACTTATCATGGAAAGAAGCAACAAAACCTGCACTGTCTTCCTCCACTGCAACTGTTGGGTAGGAGCGATCTGCCTGATCATTACTTTTGCCTTTCCAGAATGGATTAAAATCTGATTGTTAATTTTTCTCTTTTCATTCATCAGTACTGACTACTCTATGTAGTCTTTCCAAAACTAATGATTTGGATTTTGTGGCCCGTGTATTAGAATATTGTGCAGGCTGTTATAATTAAGTCGTACGTTTTGAGCGAAACTTTTTGCTTGTTACTGTAAAACTGTAGGGAATTATTTCACGTGCTTTAGCTTCTAGATCTTGCAGGACACTATAAATATCCATGCTTAACTTAAGAAGCAATAATTATATCTGTTCTTACTTTTGTTTCAAATGTTTCTGCAGAGGCAAACGTCCTGCTACTGCTGCAAATGGATCAGGCAATGCTGCTTTGAAAAAGGGCCGTGGAGGTGGCAGTTTGCAACCTCAGCTCGTTAACAGAGCATTGGAAGGCTTATCTCATGGCGGGAGAGGCGGGATACGGGGCAGGGGCAGGGGATGGGGCGGCGGCCGTGGAAGAGGAAGGGGCTACCGGTAGTAAGAAGATGGCAAGGGAACTTGATGCATGGAATTCTTGTCGTAGGGAAGGGTCTTGTTCAATAGAGGAAGTTGATGAGTTTAGACTCTATTCTGACTAATTAGACTGGCTGTGATTAGAGCTTGAGGATTCTGAGTCTCGAAATTTAGATGGTCAAAGCAAAGAAAATCCTGGATCATTTAGGTGAAAATGCACGAGTGTCGGCTAGTTTATTTCAACGAGTACTGCATTTAAGAGAACGATATTATTGTAATTCAAACAATAGTGTACTGGTTAGTTAAACTCACTGCTGTTGAATGCTTGACTCATTAGCGTATAATTCAGGTTGGTGCCACACGAGCAAATCATTTTCAAATGGATGCCACCCGCCCATTGCTTTTTTGTTTTTTTTTTTTGGTTGCAATCTTGAATCAACAAACAATAACAGGATCGCATTATAAGTAGTTTCTATTCACCAACTAATGCAATTTGAAGGGGATCTGTAATATCTTTAAGAATTGAATTATCTTGGTTCTCTTTTTTTTTCTCTTTTTTTTTTTTGTTTTTTTTATTTGAAGGGAAGATTTTTTTGTTTTTCTTTTTTTTTTTATTTGAAGGGAAGATTATGTTTATTCTCGAGTCAACTTAAAAAGCAACGTCAAGTTAATGGGTGAGTTACGCATGAGGCAACAAAGAAACTTCATCCCGTCGTCCCATATGTATCTCTCCACATCATGACTCAAAGCGTTTACACTGACAAACACAAAATGGCAAAATCACGGAGTCAAAAATAGCCAGCATAGTTTTTGTTTTTTGTTTTTTGTTTTTTTTTTTCAGAAATTTTACTGAATAGTAATTTTTTTGAAACTTCAAAAATTAATAATGAATTTTAAAATATTTGAGATAAATAACATATTTACTAAGTAAATAATTCATTTGCTTCTAATAAGTAAATTATTTAGTTTTTAAATATACCTTTGCTAAGGATAATTTACCCTCTGTTTTAGTTTTAATCAAAATTATACTTTTTGTTTTTGATCTCATTGAATTTATACTTTCATATTAGATGTAATGCACAAATCTATATCTTACCTCAGTCAACAATTGATTTTAACTTTTAAAATGACTAAATTATCCTTAAGTAAGAAAGAGGAAAAAAAACTAAAGCTTTTAAAAATAAGAAAAAAAAAATCCCAGTTTTGAGAGTGTTCTAGACCTTTTTTGGTCAAATTTCTTAGTTTAAATTTTTTTTTAAGTATCTTAAGTTTTCTCTATTTCTATTTAAGGGTACTTTGAACTTTTTTTTTTTTGTCAAATTAAAGGTTGACCAAAAAAGGTATGACTTTTTGTATTAAATATAAACTGAGAGTATACATTTGATGAGATAAAAAATCAAAAGTATAATATTTAAATAAACCTAAGACATGGGTATAAAAAGATAAATAATCCCTTTTTAAAATTATCTAATGTGGTCTATGGAGTCCGATTTAGATAAAACTCGAGTACTAAATGGTGTGAACTTAGACCTAAAGCGAATAATAGTATACTCGATGGAAGTAACATGTGACATACACGTGTGTCTTAAACGTATTGCAACCAATTAACTGTACAAAGTTAATTCATAAAATTTCAATTATTAAAAAATTTAGTCTAGGAACTGATCTGCGGATTATTTTTATTTATTTTCAAAAGGTAGTCACATTAATAGCTTTGCTTTAATTTAATATTTGTAGTAATACATCGTTGACTCAGAGAAAAAAAAAATCGTCCTGTAGTCAATTGACTTGTTTGTCTTACTCTATTTTTTTTTTTAATATTGTCCTACTTGATTTTACCAATATGAACACATTTGTTGATTAATGTGTTTTATTCTACATTCTATCCGCTACATTGTTGTATGGAAAAATTAAAATCATAGCTATTTATTCCATTCCAAAACAGTAAACACGTTCAAATTTTACCCTGAGATTTTTTTCCTAAGGCAGTAAGATCATCAAAAAAGATAAAAATTATAAATGGATTTTTATAATAATTATAAATGTGTTTTTGTTGTTAAAAGTAGTCTATAAATCAATTATAAATGGATTTTTATTTGGGTGCAGTAATTAATTATTAACCATGTTGTACAAAAAGAAAAAAAAAATCAAAAGATGCTATTAAAAAAAAAAGCTTTTTTGCACCAGACCTCCCTAAACTTTACAAGTTTGATGGATTAGTTCTAAAACCAAAAATTTTTGCAATCCACTCCTCTAACTTTAAAATTCGTTAAAATCTTTAATTAAATTGATAATGAGTTAGAATTTTTGACAGAATAACCCATGTGCTAGTCACGTGACTACTAAAAAAGGACATTTTATGTCTATTTGCTAATTTAATAATTCATAAAGAAAAAAACAATTAGAAGGAGAGTAACTCATAAAACAAACAGGAAAGAAAAGAAAAGAAAAGGAAAAAAAAAAAGCCAAATTGTTCATCTTCTCCACACTCGTCTGCCCCCTCACTTGCTCAATATAGGAGCCGTTTGAGATAGTTTGTGTTTTTACTTTTAAGCAGCAGAATAAAAGAAGCATAAGCTGATGCTTTTTAATTAGTGTTTAGATAGTGTATAGAAAAATGCCTTTTGATTTCAATACTGCTTTTGAACTTGTTTGATTAAATAAGCCAAAAGCACTTATTGATATAAAAGATAATGTAATTCAAAGATATAGATTAAGTTTTTAATTTATTATTTTTAAATATAAGATCAAAAGTGTAATTAAAAAGCTTTTCCATAAATGCTTTTTTTATAAGCACCGTTGGCTTGGTTTCTCTAATAAGTGCTTATAAAGACTAACTATAAGTGCTTTTCCATGGATCATCCATGTGACATCAAAGAATCTAGTGCATTAAATGTGCAATAATTAAGAATTATGTTAAGTAAATTATGCACAAATTTCATAAGCCAAATTTTATATTAAAAAATTTGGTCAGAATTTCAATGGTAATTTTGGTGTCACGAG
>CAMOHE010047360.1:5093-36969 GCA_946598075.1 Artocarpus hirsutus
CCTTCATTATGGCATCATAAGTAATCTAAGTTTTTTATACTACGGATCCCCAAGACATAGAGTTGTCTCTAGCATCCCAATGAAGCCAAGAGTAGTTATCGACAGTGAAGAAGTTGCCAAGGATTGCATGGACATCCCTTCATTCATAAAAGGATTGCCACTATTTGAAGAGATAGATGATTTTGAAGATTATGTTTCGCACTTGCTTCATGAAGATGTAGAATGGAGATGTATTGAGGAACCAATGAAGAAAAAGAGAAAAAAACAAGCATCCATAAACCACTTTATGTTATTTCTTTGTTTCATTTTTCATCTTCATTTAAGGGTTTGGGATATCTATTTATAGTTATATTTGTGATAAAAACATCTAAAAGTATACATTATATGCCATTGGATGCTTAACATATGGGCTGGCCACCCTATGCAGAAGAGAAAAATATATGTAAGTGACAATTGTTACCATTTTTTTACGACTGTTTTCTCAAGAAACGGTCATAAAAATGATATTCCACCCCGCCTTCCTTACCCTACCCCGGTCCCCCCTCACCCCGCCCACCCCACCACCCTACCCCACCCTCGTCCCCCACCCACTCTGCCCCCCCTACCCGCAATTTTTATTTGTTTTGTAAATATGTGAAATTATATGAATATGTGAATATGTGAAATTATGTGAATATGTGGAATTATGTGAATATGCGAAATATGTGAAAGTACATGACATGTGAAATTGTGTAATTGAAATTGTAAACTTGTAAATATGTATAATACATTAAATTATGTGAATATGTAAAATATGTGAAAGTACGTGAATATGTGAAAATGTGTAATTGAAATTGTAAAATTATGAATATGTGGAATATGTCAACTTATATATGTGATTTTTAATATGTAATTGTGTAATATATCAATTTAGAATAAGTCAATTTTACACTGTAAGATAGTACTATAATATTGCTATGTGTGTGTTTGTTTTTGCTTACTTTGCACAGGTATAATGTCTCACGAGATCGATAATGATCAGTATGAGGACGAGTACGAAGAGTGCACTCCATCTTCATCATAATATAGCAAGGGAACCCAACATAGTAAGCCATGAAGGCGAACCGAATTTGATCCAAAAGTAGACTTTGAGTGAAGGGCTACATTGACGAAAAAAGTTCATCAAATGATAAAGAAAGGTTTGAGAATTGAAGTGACTTTTAATTCAAAAGGGCAACCAAAAGGCACACCCAGCTATGAATTAAGTAGTTAGATTAAAGTCCTTAATCGAAAACACGTTCTATATGGATAAAAGATTTGAGGTCTAAGGATTTGAAACAAGTAAAAGATGTGATTTGGAGAAAGATTTATGAAGCTTTCACAGTCGAGAATTGGTATAGGAAAAAAGCTTTAAAGTTTTGTGGCAAATTAGCAAAGGGGTCTAGATCTGACCTCTATGTTACCTTTGCACAGCCATACCTTTCCATTTCGGAAGAGGGTGAAAATGTATATAAACGGCCTCTTACGGTAGTACACTACCACCCCTTTATAAATGATAACAATTGGGAAGCTTTTGTAAGGTATCGACATTCCACTGAATTCCAACTACTATCATCAAACGCAATAAAAATAAGAGCAAAAAATAAATACTGCTCTATGGTTGGCCGAGTTGGATATAGAGATCTCGAGCAATCATTGGTACGTTAATATCTTACTCGTATTACATATATCAATTATTCTATTATTAATATGTTCCTAACAGGCGTGCTACCAACATGGAAGGAGTTATAGGTAAAATCACGTCAAGGTCCTGATGGACAGTTTAAAAATCCATAAGTAGCAGAAATTAGAAACTTGATTGTAAGTTTATTGAACACGAACCATTAATGTGTAATTTAATTAGTTGAAGGATCTTAAGAATAACATGGTTTTGTTGTTGTTTTACAAGATGAATACACGATGTAACAAAATCAAGGGAGCTTTTAATCGGTAGGTAACGATGACATTTTGATGAGGGCACTAGGAAAACCGAAACATTTAGTATGTGTTTGCGGTCAATCGAAGTAGGTGAAGCAGTCTCAATACTTCAACCTCCAATCAAGTACTTCGAAATTGAATTCCCAAATGTCAAAGATGCAAATGGAGATTGTAGAATTGTGAGGTCTTGTGATCAAGCTCATTTCCCAAGGACATGCCAAGTTGATAGATGATAGCATCTCACAACACAACAACTTTAAGGCTAGTTGTAACCCTCCCAATAATGTAGCTGAAGCTTCAAAAACTCCAAAAGTCCAATTGTCACCTCCTCGTCAAGAGCTCAAACAACGTCAAGAATGCAGACTCTTTGTTGAGGATAGAATTAATGGTGGGTGTGCACTTATTGCACTTAGGAAGGCGTCGATGGAGAGTCTTACAACTGATACAGCCCATGGAAGACCATTAGGGGAAGAAAACATGTGTGTTAGCATCACTACCATCAGAGCTAAAACATCTGAATTGCCTATTCCAACACTTGAAGCAACAACTGTTGATGAAGCCGTTGGAAGCTTCATCACATGGTCAAAGAGGTTAATTGAAGTCATCACAATGACGAAGATGAGTCGAGCACCTAGCCATGCTCCACAAGATCTAAGTGGAAAGAAATGCCAAAAAAAGAAAAGCTCCACAAAAGCAAGACATTCACAACCTGAGGTAGAACAAGAACAAGAAAAACCCGTTGCGAATGAGCAACTACCTGCATTTAACTTCGCTTAAATACCTTAAGAATTTATGTAGTTGGCACTATACACACATTCTTTCATGCGCGATAGGTTGACAATTCAATGCTCGATATCGATAAATGCCATTGGTAATGACTTGTCCATATATGTATGGTATGAAGACATTTACCACTTCATCAACTTTGATAAAATTAGGACAAACTATATCTTGGTATACCTCAAATAATAACTTTATTCTTAATTCATAAATTTTAAAACATAGGTAGAGTTGTAAGTGCTTTCAAATAATTGACTATATTGCTTTGTATTGTAGTTTTTTGGTGGAATATTGTGAGCTCCAATGCTTGGTGTAAAATTTTGGCTTCATATCTCCGACGATTGTTTCAAGTGCTGCAAGAAATCTACAAAGCAATCGTAGAGAGCGTGCCATGTCACTCCTCCACCTATTAGCTCAAGCACCAAAGGGAAAATTATTTTTCCTGCCATACAATGTTGGAGAACAATACATGTTGGCACTTATTTTGCCATGGGAGGACCAAATATATTGGTTTGATCCCCTCAGACACCCATCATGTGAGGATTTCATATCAGTCACGAAATTGTAAGTATTAATGTTCTCTTGTAAAATTACTATTTTAAGTCTCACATAATTCTATCATCTATTAATTCATTTAAACATGCCACATTGCTAGGGCACTTAATGATTGGAAGCTTCAAGCGGAAAACGGTGTCACAAACTGACTGAACGAAATGCTATATTCCAAATGTAATGTCCAAGATAACAAGGAAACGTAGAATGTGGTTTTTTCATTTTACGTTTCATGCAAAATATAATTACAAGTGGTCTACAAGCCCTAGGAAGAAAAGATTTTTATATACATACAGATATACATGAAGTTAGATTAGAGTTGATATAATTTGTAAATAGGTATGTAAATTTTAGATAGATAGATGGAGATATTAGATAAACAATTGCTCAAAATAGGTCAAATGTAAATGATCTTATAAATACCTTGTAATTTCAATATACATTAATTTTTGTATGCAATCAGGGCCTTGTTGTAATGGGATAACATATGAGACTCCGCATCCCATGGGAAATCACAAATTTTTAGAAATTTTCTTTTGGGCAATACCAATTTTCCACGACAGTTTTCTGGAAACCATCGTGGAAGCTTGATATTCCATGACGTTTTTCAAAAAAACTGTTGTGGAAGCTCGAGCTTTCACAACGATTTTCTAAAAAAACCATCGTGTAATCTTGAGCTTCCACGACGATTTTTCTAGAAAACGTCGTGGAAAAGGTGCACCCATAACCCCCTTTTTGCGCCATTTTGTTGTTCTACGATAGTAAAAAACCGTCTTGAAAACTCGATTTTATACCACGATTGAAGTTTTTACGACGGTTTTTTAACCATTGTAAAATTTTTCCACAATGGTTTTAAACCATTATGAAATTTGCATTCTATAGTAGTGAAAATTAATTCTTGATAAAATAAAAAAAAATTACTAAACATCTTTTTAAACGTAAATAAATAAAGAGAAGAAAAACTAGTGTTGAAGATGATGAACACATCCTTCTTTTGACTTCGCAAACTTTTTCTCCTCTACCAAGTCTTTCTCCTTTTTATATCTTCAAAAGTCCTCCAAAAGGTGTCTAAAAAATCTCTCCAAAGTTACCAAGTTGAACCCTAAAAGTCTCATTTGTAGGCATTGAGGGGTAACCAGTGCAAAGTTCGATATTAAAATTCCTCTAAGTTAGGTTCAAGCATCACAATGCCAGTTTTGGGTGCCATAATGCCCAACTTTTGGGAGATTGTATGCATGGAAGAAAATGCCGGTATTGGTGGAAATATTAGTACTCTAATTCTACAAAAATATTCGAGAAAATAACAATATCAGTGAAAATATCGAAAAAATTTACAAAAAATTACTGAAATTTACATTAGAACATGATTTTAATACTTTCTAATAGCATGAACATTAAAAAGATACATAAATAAACAAGCTTCACATAAAAAAAAAATCATACATATTATCTTTCTTAATACCAAAAGAAAGTTCTATGAGGCTCAAATATAGTTGAGATCCCATCTTGCTTCAAACAGTATTTGTACCATGACATATTATTTGAATAATGTTAAACATAGTTACGAACATGCTACATATAGGTTTGTTGATCACTTCCCCACTGTATTTCTATAAATTAGAAATTGTGAATTCTCCTAATTGTTTGCCTAAGAAGGCGTTGTTATGTTTGGATCAAAGATGAAAATATCGATATCGGTAGAAATATCGGTGCTCTAAATTTACAAAAATTTTGAAGAAAATATTAATATCGGTGGAAATATTGAAAAAAATTACAAAAACTATGAATATTTGTTTTACATTAAAATTTTGAAATAAACTAAGATTGTGTAAACAAATACCCTATGACCCTTGATAAATTGATATTTTTATTGATTTATTATAATATTAACCAAAATTTTCCTTAAATTTTAGTGTTCAGACATAAAATTCTCAATATTTTTAAAATTTTCTTCAAAATTTTAAAATTTTTAAAGTCTCAAAACAACCTCTAGGATTAAATTAAAACACTCAAAATTTTTTAAAAATTTTGACAAATACAAAAGATATTTTAGGACCTTCGTATTATAAAAATTTCGATACCAATTTAAGAAATATCGCAGAAATTTTGTCCATTATTGTCTGAAAATTGTGGTTTGATCAGAACTTGGCTTTTCTTTTAATCAACAAAGACGGCTAAGCCTTTATTTAATTCTCTTTCTTTTTTTTTTTTTTTTTTTTTTTGGTTTTCTTCACACCAGCAAAAGGGATTCATCGACTCTTGATAGTACCAAAACAAGCAGACAAGTGGCGAGAAACGATTAGAGGAGTTGGGCTAAGAGAGCACGATCCACATGGCGCGCAACTGATGGACGAGACACTGGGCGTACGGAAACCTTAATACGACGCGCTGGAAAGTGCCCACTCTCTAGGGCCCACAGAATTCACGCGCAGTTAGCCTTGATTGATGTCCACAAGCGCAGGCAATGAGCTTGAAGTTGAATCGACGGTCTAGATCGAACTTGAGCATGGTCTTCCTTGTGCGTGTCTTAGACGCTTTGTAGCTTATTTGAAATTCGGTTTTTTTTTTTCTTCTTTTTCTTTTTGCTCCAATTGGCATCCAAATTGCAATTACCCAATAGACTCTTTACACAAATAAAGAAAATTAAATAAAAAGGAAACTAAATAAACTAAAATTCAATCAAATTAAATTGAAACAAATAAACTCTAATTAACACAGAATAAAAGTAAAATAAAACAAAATAAAAATAACAATAAACTCTCATTAGCATAGTCATTTATAATACTAAAGGGAGAAAATATTATACAAGAATATTTTAGCAGATCGATTAGTTTACAATTAACACGAAACACTAAAAATAATCTGATTCATAATTTTTACAATCTATTAGATTTTTTAATAAAAAACTAACTAATAATCTCCAATCACCAACATCATTTACTGTAGAGTAATCTAGCAAATTATTTTTGTCATCTACAAATTGTTGTTTCTTCTTTCTAAAAGGCTTAAAAAATAACCGCATGCATAGGGCGTAAAAGTCCATTCACAACAATACAATCTAATTACAACACTGTAAGTCAACATCGACATCGGGACAAACTGCACAGTATAGTTTAGCACAATAAATACAAGTTAAAAATTCTAAACCTCATTTAAAAAACATATAGCACCAACTACAATTTCTAACGTGACTTATTCCACATAACTTGGGGGGAAAATATTTTAAAACAGAAACTATAAGTGGAAGGCTCAGTAAGATGATCATTTAAACACAATATTAAACATTTAATAAAACATATTAAATTTAGAACAAATAAAACTTAGAAACCAGCTACCAGCTTAACAGCAATAACATATGATTTACTTAAATCATAATTGAATATCATACTTAAATCAATAGTAATAATATACAATTTAATTCCAATCATAAATTAATTGAACACTTACTTTGAGAAGTAGATATTTGATTTGTAGCAAATCATAAAAAATAATTTAAGAAACTTGTTAACACCAATGTGATGGCCTAATCGGGGTTTCAAGACCTACCCCCTAAGTTGCCCTCGACATGACTTGAACTTCTCAAGCACTCGATGGACAAGAAGCAAGGTTTTAATGGGAGCTTGGTGGACAAGTATCGACATCCGAAGTTAAAACACAACTACCAAATATAACAAAAGTAAATAATGGAAGTTCGGTGTGGACAAGTACCGAGGTTCACATAGTAATTTAGTGGAAGCTGGCTTCGTAATTAAAAGCATAACAATTCGATAGATACATTAGATAAAGTATGGAAATTCATTTCAAACATAGAAGCTCGATGAAAGCAAGAATTGAGGTTATGTCTCATTTTAAAAATTCTTTTGGAACATATTTTCAATATCTCAAAATATTAAAAATACAAAGCTTTCAATAATATACTTTAAATTTCATATTTTTAAATTACTTTTGAAAATAAAGAAAAAATGATTCTTAAAAAGATTTAACAATAATTTTAAGGCCGAAAACAATTTTAAATCACAGTTACTACAAAAGGGTTACAGAATCCTATCTTGATAATCAATTCCATAAGCTTCGATACGAAATCCAACGTAAGCTCCATTAATGTTCAAAACCTTTAAATGAATTAAAAGTCAAAATATTGCTCATATAAAATCCTTACAAGCATCAACATGCCAATTTAACCATTAGTGTACCATTTTAGTATTTCAAATATCAAACATACACAATCTAAACTTGATACAAGTATGCTTATAAATAAAGTTTAAATA
Source organism: Artocarpus hirsutus (assembly GCA_946598075.1). NCBI lineage: Eukaryota > Viridiplantae > Streptophyta > Magnoliopsida > Rosales > Moraceae > Artocarpus > Artocarpus hirsutus. The sequence continues at coordinate 12,650 of CAMOHE010047360.1, forward strand.
TAAATTTTGGTCCAAAATAGCTCAAAATAAATTTTCAAAATTAAGGCTTTTAAAACAAATTAAAAACACAAAACAGAAAATCAAACGGGGCTCAAACTGCCTAGTTAGACTACACAGCCGTACTAATTCTAGCCGTCCTGCCATTCGGATGAGTCCGATCTGCCGCTTTGATGAGTTTGGCCTGCCACCTTCAAAGGCTAGTTGGCCGGCTCGATGAAATTTGGAAAAATTCTAGATTTTATTTTTTAGCTCCTGAGCTTTGAGCTCAATTCCAACCTGCTTCAACAATTCCCAGATCATAGAAAATGCACAAAAACCATAGAAGATCAATTTAAAAAAATTTTACACCATTTTCCCCAAATTTTTCATATTCAAAGTTGTGACATTTAACAAAAATCTGCAATTTATAACAAAAACCTAAAATATGGTTTGCTCAGAATTTGTCATCATGATTCTAGAGAACAACATTTGCTTAGCCACATGTTCAAACATGCATATCGAAATCCAAGTCTAAAATATCAAGGACACAAACCAAGGTCACCATTTCCACTTTCTCTATCTTTGATCCGAAAATGAAAAAAGAAGCAAGAGGAATTATTGTTTTTAAAGAGGGAAAAATAGATATAATCAGATTGGGTTTAAAATTTTTTACCTCACTTGTCCATAAATGGGTGCTAGAGATTTGTTTCTCTTGAAGCCTCCATTGGCTCTGTTTTTGTTCTTAAAGATTTAGAGAGAGAGGGACGTGTGGGGTAGAGGAAAGGAGGAAAAGAATGAATGTCTGATATGGTTCTTGCTGTTTAGTGTTTTTAGAGCATTAGAGAATAAGTGGTTTTTAGGCTTTGGTCTTATTAGAAAGTTAAAAGAAAATTGGGCCTATTATGCTATTCTCACTAGTATATGCGTGAAAGACAATAAAAGGGGAAAACAATGGCATTTTGGTCATTGAGAGGGAAAACAGTGCCACAACCATAATTATGCAAAACTGCTGCAAATATTTTGAAATAAGATACTTTAACCAGAATTCTTAACTACTGCAAAGATAAAAAATAATGCAATGGAATTTAAAATAATGCTAATAACAATTTAATCAAATTTTGGCATACTAATTAATCAAATTTAATGTATTTAACAACGTTTAAAATTAGCGTACGCTGTAACCATCACCACCACGTCTAACCGCCTCAGCATCCCTAGTCTCGCACAACATCACAAACATGTCAATACATTGGAGGCATGACTCTTCATAGCGTAGGCCTGTTATTCATAGATATGGAATCCATAGCTCCTCTTTAGGAGTAGTGATATCCTCTTATATGCATTATCTTGTAATTGAAAAATTGGACCACTCAACCATTTAGATATATAAGTGTAATCAAATGGTATGCCGTCTTTGGATGGTAATTTTTTCAATGGTGAGATAATAGAATGTAAGATAAAAATAAATAGGAAGGTAAGACAGAACTTGTCCTTAAGCCGATTATGGATAATCCTATAGGGATACGATACATTGTGATATGTTATGGAGACTTAACTATACAGGCTTTGTAATTCTATATACTTCGAGAGTGTAGCTCTAAGCTTTTAGTGGAGTAGCATTGGAATTAATAATTATGAAATGTATATCTAAGATATTTGGTTTCATAATTATCGGGAACTTAAACTATATAGGTCCATCAGATCCCCTTTACTAGGTCATAAAAATCCTGTAATGATATGGAGTGCTTTTTCAATAATTGGTGACTTATGTCAGATTTATTAAATTGGTTGAAATTTAGAAAAATTAGGTAATTTGTGTTTGTTTATCGGTTGAATTAATTTTGTGATAAAATTATTCAAAATAAACTTGTTGAATTATCAGGAAAGGATAATTCATGTCTATTTAGTGGTTGGATTAATTTTGAATTAATTCAAGATAAACTTATTGAATTATCAGGAATTTTTATTTTCCTAGAGATTATCTAGATATAACTATTTTAATAAGATAACTTCTCTATCGGGTTATTTGAATTAAAATTGAAGCTCTATCCTAAGAATCTTGGATGGAAGATAAAGATTCGTAGGGATAAAAAATCATAAGTTTGATAGGCCGATCTTAAACTTTGGCCTACCAATGGGATAGGTTTGGCAGATTGATTTGCTAGTTCAGCCTATTGACTATGGGATTTTTTATCACGTGTTTTAGATGCGGATTTTATCTGATATCGTTTTTGATTTGAATCTCTTTTGAATTTTTGAGCCTTTATCTGATAAGGACTGACTCCTGGGCCTACTGACTCCTAGGCCTAACTTCTATAAAAAGGAATATAGTCTCTTTATTATTTAGATCAATTGAGAGATTAAGAGTGAAACTCTGCTTGTAAGATTCTGTAAACTCCCTGAGAGTTCTTGTTCACAAATCACGAACATTAGCTTTGGATTCTCTCAATGAGTTAGAAGAAGAATCACCTGGTGGAAAAGCTAATCGAAGTGAGCCTACACTCACTCCAATCATGGATAGAGAATAGCAAAGAAGGCTAGTTGATTGAGGTCCTTCTAGAATGGTACTTCTCTTTACTAATTGCAGGAGCTTTTCGGCACACAAAAGATTAGTAAGATCTAGTTAATTTATACATATAGTGTGTCAAACTTGTGTTTTAGAAATACTCTGATATAAAAATTTTTAAAATTCTATTGCGTACTATTTTTCCAACAATAGGTCCTTTAAGTCCCCTTTGTTAGGTCAGAATAAATCCAATAATGATATGGCATACTTTACCTACAAATTGGTGACTTATGTTAAATTATTAGAATGATTGAAATTTGATAAAGATTAGATTAAATAATTTATGTTAGTTTATTGATTGAATTAATTTTGTAAATTGAATCAAGAAAAAAATGTTGAATTATTGGAATAATATTTTATTTTAATGAGATTATTTAGATATGACTATTTTGATCAGATAACTTCTCTATTGGGTTATTTAAATTGAAACTAAGGCTCCATCTAAGAATCTCGGGTGGGAAATATAAGATTCTCAAGGATCATATTATCGCAACTTCGGTAGACTGATCTGTTAGTTTGGCTTGCTAATGGAGTAAGTTTGGCAGGCCAACGGATAAGTTTGAACTGCTGATCTAATGAACATCTGATTATGCATTTGAGACACAATTTTGATCAAAAGTTGATCCAGATTCAAATTTTTGAGGCTTTATCTGATAATGATTAACCCAAGTTCAACCTCTATAAATAGGGAGTGACTTTCCTTAGTTATTCAAATCAGTTGAGAAGTATGAAGTGAGTACTCTAGTATAAGAAACTCTGAAACTCCCTAAGAGCTATTGTTCACAATCAAGAACCTTAGCTCTAGGTCTTCTCAATTGGTTGAAAGGAAAGTCACCAAAGGAAGAGCTGTACAACATGTGACCACCTGCACTCCGATCGTAGATAGAGAATAACAAAGAAAACTAGTTAGCTGAAGCTCTTTTGGAACGTTTTTCTCTTCATTGATTGTTGGTGCTTTTCAGCATACAAGAGTTAGTAAGATCTATGATTAATTTTGTATATAGCATGTTAAACTTGTGTATTGAAAAATACTGTGATTTAAAATTTTTTTTCCAACAAGTCCCCCTAGAGTTTTGAAAAAAATCTTTTCAATAATAATAATAATAATAATAATATAGTTTGGGCCCCTAGTTTTTTTTCTTTTTTTTTCTTTCATATAGTTTTTTTTTTTTTTTGTAATTTAGTTTTTATTTTAATAATAATATTATATGGTAACCTAAATGGTTACTTCAATCATCATGTAGGCTACAAAAATCTAAAATTTTCAGGCCAATCTAGTATCTAGCATAGTATGCAGCACAATGTCCTACATTGTCTATAAATCTTATCACTATGCATCAAAGCTCAAATTTGTTGAGCTCCCTCTCTCTCTAAAATTATCCCTTCTCTCTAGAATTCTCTCCTTCTCTCTCTAAAATTTAAAGCTTGTTCTTAATTTTCCCTATCTTCTTTATTATTTTTTCTCATAAACTCGAATTTCATCCACAACCCCTTAACCATCTTTCTTTCTTGTTTCTTTTTCTTTGTTTTCCATGGATCCAAAATAACACAACTTCCCATCACTTTCCCAGAAGGTCCTTAAGCAGAAATATAAGTGACTTCAATCAGAAGGTCGGCCTTCCAAGTATGGGTACCACTCATAGTGCATTGTGAAGAAAGCTTGTGCCATCAACTCTAGATGTCACAAATATGGATGACAAACTTGTGAGGGTAAGTGTCATTTGCCTAGATTTGTGTGAGTGAATAAGGAGGAAAAAATTCATTTTTGCAAAGATAGCCTTTCGGAAGAGAATTTGGATGATCTCCATGCTTCTCTTTAGAACCATCCGAGTGGATATGTCCAAGGTGTAATTTCTAATTTCTAACCTAAATTCCATGAAAAAAGACAATGCCTCAAGAATCTATCATTTAAAGACCCTGTTTATCAATTAGTAAGAAAATTAGATGGGGAGTAAAATCTTAATCTATGGTTGTAGTTTGAGTGTTTCTTGAAAAAAATGTAATTCATGTTTCGAGTGTTTGTTTTTTTTTAGACTGTCACAGTATATGTTAAACAATAAATATTTTTTTATTTTATCATTACAGTTGCTGTTACATATCTGTATTTGTTTTATTAAAAAAAGTTATCTTATCAAATGCATCATGTGTTTGTTCCTGTTGTTAGCTTGAAATTTTAAAATTGTCAAAAGTCAATCTGATTGCATATTAAAATTGTCAGAAAAGTGTACAATTAAATATTTCTTACTTTTTTTTTAAAGTTCTACAGTAAATTGTCACTTATAACAGCTTTCTAGATTTGGCGCTTATTTGTCAAAAAGTTGTACAGTCATGTCATAGTGTCTTTTGTCATTTTGTTTTCAATTGTCAATAGTTATACAGTCCGAGTATCATTTTCAAAAGTTGGTCTGATTGCGTGTTTACTTTTTTAAATTTGTTCAGTTTGGTCTGACTTTTTTAACATGTCCATATATTATTTTGTCACTTTTCATCTGTACAATATCATATCAGATATTTTTTTTTTTTACTTGAACATATTTTGTTTAGATTATAAAGTAACCTACCATTACCTATCTATCATAACTCTTTAGTCCTTTGGCATTTCCATGTTCTTTAAATATCATTCAGGACTCAGTGTTTTAGGTAGAGTGGACTTAAAATAAAAACCCAAAAAAAATCAAAAAGTTAAAAAAAGATTCAGTCTATCTTAGAAACCAAAAATGTCTTCCTCCAATTCATTTAGGAAAATCAAAACCATTTATGTCTTCTATGGTTCTAATCTTGGTAATGCTAGAGTCTACTTAGAAGCCATGGAACCCTTAGGACAAGTCTGGGCACGTAGGAAGATTAACCTGATTTATGGGGAGGTAGCTTAGGGTTAATGAGGAAACTAGCAATAGTAGCATATTTAGGGGGTAGCCATATCGTAGAGATTATACCTCATCTCCTAGCTGAGGAGAACCTCTGTGGGAAAACCATAGGTATAGAAGAGAGAGTTTTAGACATCTCTAAGTATCTTGAAAATATGATTCATAACTCTGACGCTTTCATTGCATTATGTGGTGGTTTAGGCACTCTTGAAGAGTTATTTGTAGTTGTTAGTAGGAATCTGTTGGGCATTCACTCCAAACCCATAGGTTTTTTTTGAATGTAAATGGTTTTTATAGTAGTTTTCTAAAGTTTTTAGATTATGCTGTAGAACAAAACTTCATTGTAGAGTTGGAGAGATAAATCTTTATTACTGCTTAAACAACCGAAGACCTACTTGACAAAATGAAAGTCATTCATCTAGAGTCTGATACTACAATATTTAAGCTTGATTGGAAGAAAGAAAGTAGGAAGAAACTATTGGATTTGAACCTCTACCTGTAATCTTTTGGTTTTACCTACAGCATGTTCATCTATATTTCTTGTGTTTTGAATAACCGCTATCCTCCACATATTGTATTTTATTATAATTTGCTATTGTTAAAGCATTTAGATTCAATGACTCTAGTATCAAGATGACTGATATTACGGAGTAACTAATTCTCTCGAAATACATCATTTTTAAGGTCCGATCTTTTTTTATCGATGCTTTTGTAATCTCCATGCATACATAGTTAGGATAGCTACATATACAGAGCATTTTGTACTCTCGAAATGTATCCATATGATGCCTGTAAACTATCTATGTGTTATTTTAATGGGCGTTTTTAATATAAATACTTGTGTAGTTTATTTTATTATTTTTATTATGTAATATTACATCCCAATTTAATTATAAACCACAGTTCAAAAATGGAAAAAGACTAAAAAATGACATTCTAAGCATATACACTTCTCTTGATTTTGAATAGTCTTGATAAAAAAATACACGGCCCCTCTGACCCAAAATTGTAGCCCCGCCACTATCAATATGATAAAAAACAAATGAACATAAAAATTATTGTAATTATGATTATTCTATTATGACTTTAAACCATACATATTTATTATATACTAAGTAGTTTAATTGAGAGTTTCATATAATTTATGTATTATCAACTCTTTAGAGTTTCTGGAAGTTTTATTTAAAATTCAATGTTTTAGTATTAATTTTCATTGGTATTGATATTTCTGTGAAATCTAAGTACTGATATTTAGATATTTTTATTCTTGGTTTTAACTGGAACTAAATAAGACTTTCGATTCCCTTAAAAGCAAATTAAGATTTTGGATCATTTAATTATTTTAACAACTCACATCAAAAGCCTGATTGATATCAGATTACCCACTGGTAGTATAATGAATTTATTTAGGGGAGTTGAGTAAAATTAAAATTTTAAATTAAATTAATAGTATAATAAATGTTAAAAATCTCATATATTTTCTCTTAATATTTGTTTCTTCATTTTGCTTTTCTATTGATCTATAGATTTTTTTTTTGGTTTCTCCTCTTAAAATATAAACTTTAGAAGTATTGTGCCATCATTATTTATTTAGGTTTTTATATTTGAAATTTCAAGCCAAAAAATTGAAATAATAATAAGGTATAGTTAAAAGTAAAACTAAGAGTGTAAATAATGAAATTCTCAAAATTATTTGCATAAACTTTGAAATTAAAAAAGTATGGCGGACCCTTCAAAAAAATATGAGGAGAAATTCTAAATTTCAAAAGTTATTATAGGATCCTTATTTTCTAAAAAGTTAGGGAAAAGCACTAAAATAAATAAAAAGTAGAAAATAACATAAATTTTAAATCAATATTCAACGAGCTAGCTCATGTAACACCCGCCCTTTTTATGCAATAGTTAATGTTAGAAATTTAACGACATTAAGTATGTTCTTTATGATATTATGTTCTTGATTAGTTATTTTGAGTATGATGATAGGTGATGGTCACGTGGAATTAGTGTGCTTAAAGGTGCTCATGTCATTTATGTTGTATACATGATAATTATTTAGTAATTTATTAAATATTTGTTATATTTTAGTGTATACGACAATCTAGCAGGCTGATCCTTCAAGTTCGGCAGGCTAAATTGTCTCTCATGGTATACGATAGGCTGATGGATTTCATCGACAGGCCGGACCTCACAACTTTGGCAGGCCGATCCTAAGTGATCGGTAGGCCAAAGATTACTGACGAGCAATCAATAGAAATCTCCCAAATTTGTGATATCAATGATTATTGTGATTGGATAATTATTCTGTGTGATTGGTATGTACATAAGGAAGAAATAGTTGACTTCGAGATTTTATTTTAAGATGATTAGATAATTGATAAACTTTTCCATTTTTTTTTATGAATTGATTGGTAAGTAAGAACAAATTCATTGACTTTCCCCAATCCTCTCCATTCCCCACGTGAATTTGCTTCAATTTTAGTCAAAAAATTCTAATATTATACAAAAGATTATCTTTTCCTTTACGCCATTCTCATTTTTTTTCACGTAAACTTATCTCTCTCTCTATCGCACACTCTCTCTCACTCTAAATTCTCTCAGACATTTTCTTTCTCTCTTCTTCACGTTTTTCTTTCCTTCTCTTCCTTAATTTTGCTGCAAATATTTGAATGAAATGTTGGGTTTTCTTTTGGGTCAATTTGAAGGAAACCTAAGAAGAATTGTTTTGAGGTAAGAAACTCGTTCTAAGCATTTCTAAAATTGTAATCACCCTATAATCCAACCCCTATAACTTTGTCTATGAATTTCGTTTTGCTCCAAAATTTTAGTATGATATTTATGTATGTGTTATATGATTTGCTCTAAATTTCATGCCATTTGGAGTTCTCTATGTTGAGATATTGAATTTTTATTCTCTGCCACTCAAAGTGAATTATTGTTGATTAGTAACATTGCACAAAAATATAGCTTTTGTTCATAATACAAATGAATGTTATTTTGCACGAAATTTGGCAGGTATATTCATGCATATATTAAATGTTGAAATGGAAAGTCTCATGATGAAATGATAAATATTTTATGTGTTATTAAATTTTATTTGAGACTAGGTTTTATGGTTGTTCTATTAGTAAATTGTTGGACTTCTTGTTGCATGACATTTTTGTATGACTAAACGAGTTTATTTGACAATGAGACTTTTTATGGTATGGTATTCACATGTTAATAGGTTGTCATAAAAATTTTAGAGTCTAAATAAATTTAATTTAGTTGTTTGAGATTGATGATCATGTGTAACTCACTGCCTGATATGTTTGAAGTTTATTGTTGTCTTTGACTTCTAATGCATGTTATAGATTATTTTTAATTTATTTAAAGGTAATTTTTGGATATGTTATAGTTTTAGGTGTCTATTACATGTTGAATTTTTGTGGAATTATTTTTGTGTTACAAACACTTTATTATATGAATGTTAGATAAGGCTGCTCACTGTTGTGATTGCTAGCAGATTTTATGCTATGAAGTGTGTGACTTGTTTTGATCATCAAATGAAATTTTTATGACCAACAAAAAATAATGATATTATGTTTATATGTTAGTTTTGTCCCTCTAGAGTCGCATGCTCTAATAGTGTATGAATTGTGAGTTATTGAATTATGAATACATAAGGGTCAGCTAGGTATTAGTATTGTAGTTTTTGCATGAGTACTTATAAGTTGGTAAAATATATTTGTGTTCCTGTATTTCTTGAAATGGAGGTGTGAATAATGTATTATGTTATTGGAAGATTCCTTGAATATAGATAAATGTTAATTTTATTTTTTTATGAATGTATGACATGAACATTCCAAGAAGTGAGCACATCGAAACTGCGACAATATCATCTAAAGCAAAGGTTTAGTAAGCAAGTTAAGTAAGTATATTATCACCTGCAAGATGATGAATGTTTATGAAAGTTTTATGAGCATATGTTTCATGATGATTTTTATTTTTAAAAGTTGATTTACATGATGCCTTCCATGAAAGCTTTTGATGTTCTATGAAAGTTCAATGAATGTCTTAATGATGACATTTGCAAAAGCTTAAAAGTACATATATATATATGTATATATGTATCACTTAAATAAGTGTTGTACACCCTATGTTATGTTATGTGCATGTTTATGATGTTATGTTTGGTTTGGGATTAGCTATCCCTCTCCTCTCATGATGGCGCGCTTATAAAGATGATAATGGTGCAACACTTGGGCCCTTAAAGATAAAATGAATGAAGTTTTAATATAAATAATGTAATGAAAGATATGTTCTATAAGAGACTGTGCTGTACTATTATGTTGATGATGATTATGATTATAATTTTTCATAAAATGTTTTATCTTTTGAGATTGTAAAGTGTACTTACTAAGCTTTTTGCTTACTTAGTTCTATATCATGTTGCAAATAAAGTTGAAAAGATTATGGAATAAGTGGAGGGCAAGGGCTGGCATATGGAAGACGCTGAAAAAGAAGTTTAAAATTTATGAATTATGTTTTTATTATTTTCAATGTTTATTTTCTGCACTTTGAGATATTGGAACTTGTTTTAATTATTTTTATTTTGACAGTAGATTGGTTTGCCAACCATTACTGGTCGGACTGCCGATGCAATGATCGGTCTATCGATTACCTTGTATCGGCTTGTCAATCTAAGTATTTTAAAACTTTAATTTTGTAGAGCCTCAGACGCCCTACTGATGGTTGAAATTCGAACTGCCAGCCATGTTCGGCCTGCCGATGTCTGAAGCTTGGCCTACCAAACTATTCAGACAGATTTCAAAAGTTGTTTTAATTTTTATTTAAATTATAATCTTATTATATTGTGTTCGTAAACTATTTGAAAAGTACATACATGTAAATAGTTTTTAATAAATGTTCAAAAAAATGATGAAAAGAATGGATCCTGGAAATATGTTAATCAAATTATGATTTTAATCTCAATAGCTTATCTCAAATAATAATAACATGAATGAATGTAACAACATCTGTGACATCTATAAGGGGACATTACAGCTTAGGTCTAGACCCGGTTCGAATACAATCCAAGCCACACTTTTTAATGGGACAATAAGGGAAATAGGCCAAGATAGTAGAGGAATAAAAAGTAATATACCAAAGTTTTAAAATATTTAATAAAGAGGCCAAATAAGAGTAAATATGAATTAATGCCTAAAATTTTATAAATACCCTTGCTTAATCTTTTCTCACCTATTCTCTTTCTAATTCCCCCTACTTTGAAAGTAGTTCTTATATAGTCTCTTTCTCACCTCCTCTCTCTTTTTCCTTTCTTTCTCTCTCTTCTCTCCCTATTGTTTCTCTATCCTCTTTCTCCCTCCTTTACAAATCACACACAAGCACCAAAGATTGTGAAATCAACAACGCTTTCGAGCTACCCTTCTCTATAGATCACATGAAGCCATCAAAGATTGCAAATCCCAACAGTGATTGCAAATTGTGTCGTAGTTCTTGTCGCCCTCCACTAGAGACTATGCAAAGCTTGCTGGACTTCTATCTTTTAGCAATTTCTGTCGACATGGAGAGAATGATAGAGAGATGAAGGGAGAGGAGAGAGAACGAATTACTAGTGCTAAATCTGTGGAGATGGCAACAATAATCTGATTAACCTTGCGATGTGGACAATAACGGTGAACACTTGCCATTCGACTCCCACAGAGAGAGAGAGAAAGAAAGAGAGAGAGAGAGAGAAATCATTGTAAGATCTTTGGTAGCTATCACCATCATGAATATTTGTGGTGTTGATGAGAAAGAAAGGAAGGATTGATGGAGAGAGGGGAGATACGGAGGGTGGAGAGAGAAAGAGGAATAGAGAAGAAATAGAAAATAAAAGTAAAAAACCTATAAAAGGATAAAATCGAAGAACAACTATATTAAAATTAAAAATGGCCTATAATTTACTAACATTATTAAATATTGTATTTGCTTCTTAAGTTTAAGAACTTGGCCTATTTCTTATAATTTCTCCTTTTGAACTTCGTAATTTAAACTTAAATTGTTCGTTTGATAGGTGGGTTCAGAATAGTGTGGTTTTTAAACTTTATGGTTTGAATTGGTAGTTTTGAACTTTGCGGTTTAAACTATGATTTTGAACTGATATTTAGAATATAAAAACTTTAAACAAGAATAAAAAATTATATTAGGTTTAAAATGATAATTGGTGTTTGAAAAACTATAGTTTATGTAGGAAAACGAGAATGAGAAGAACTTTTACTATAGAAAATCATTGAAACAGTGTGAAATTGAGAAGGGGCAAAGTTTTGATTTTGGGTAGTTGGTTCCATTAAGAACAACTCATAAAAGTTAAACACCTCATTTATTTATTCCACTAAACATAAGTTGAAATGCAGTCTAATGTTTGGATGGGCCTAAACGCATGCATCAAACAACATGAAAAAAGTTAACATCACTGTATTTTAAACCTACAATCCAAATAGACCTCTAATAGCTTACTTAAGAAAAATATATATTATCAATCCTCCATAAAACTACCATTATTTTTGTACTTAATCATAATACTGTTAGGATATATGCCCTTAATGTTAGACATGTATGCCTTAAGGAGTAAAATGTTGTAATAGGTTTTGGAGACATTTTATCAATAATGAGTTCATTTATTGTTCATATACCGAATGTTGTCCTCTTTACGTTCATATTTGTTGAATGTATGATAAGTAAACAAAAGTCTAAGACTGTTGTTCTAAACCTTTAAGAATTAGGCATATGATGTACAGATTATGCAGAAGACATGAATCTTAAAGATGACGGTCTAAATCATAAGATTCGTAATCATTGGAATAAAGTTGGGTGCTTTATTCATGCTAAGATTGTTATGTTGTCTACATCTCTAACGGGAGATGGCTTGTCTTGGCCATCTAAGTTAGACTCCACAAGTAGAAGCATTGGTACATTGTCATAGATGACGATGTATTGAATCAGGATATAAAGTTGAATTGATTTGGATTAATAATTTTGTTTGTGCAAATCAATTCACTTTAGACAATCATATGTATTGTGTCTTAATCTTGAAATGACTAATGGGCTCGTTATCTTGACTTATGTCTTTCGATGTACCAAAGGGCAGCATCCTGACTCTATGATGGTACGTATACTGGTATGTTGGAGACATGACTTTTGATAGTGTAGACCTGTTATTCATAGATATGAAATCCATAGCTTCATTGGTGGAGTCAATGATATTCTCTTATATGCATTAACTTGTAATTAGAAGACTGAAGCCACTACTACAAATTGTGGATTCCGCGACGGTTTATAACCATCGTGGAAAAATTTTACGACGGTTAAAAAACCGTCGTGAAAACTTCAGTTATGATATGACATGGAGTTTTCACGACGGTTTTTTACAGTCGTCTAATATAAAAATTGACGCTGAAAAGGGGTTATAATATAGTAATTTTTCATGACGGTTTTTTGAAAAACCGTCGTAGAAAATTGGCATTCCACGACGGTTTTTCAAAAAACCGTCATGGAATAGTAAGGATTCCACGATGATTTTTCAAGAAACCATCATGGAATGCCAATTTTCCACGATAGTTTTTAAAAAACTATCACAGAAAATTTGTATTTCCCTAAAAAAAATCTCTAAAAATCTCCAAACATGTGATGGGTATCACAATAATACTTAAGCATCACAAACACATAAAAAGTAACCTATTCTCACACCAAAATGCTAAATGTTGTTCAAAGTTTTTTCAAACACCACATACAAGTAACACATACTAAATGGCAAAAAACAAATTAATATAACTAATATTAAAACTAAAACTAAAGGTAAATAACACTAAAATAACCAAATAATGCTAAGTTTGGAACTAACAATAACACTAAAACTAAAAGTAATGGTTTGAAATTTACCAACGGCGATGGAGTTGGTGGAACAACAAAGGACGAGTCGAACGATGGTGGAGTTGGTAGAATGTCAAGAGATGAGGATAAATGGTGGTGAATGGCATTGGGTTTGTTAAGTGGGTCATGGAGAGAGTGATAGAGGAATGTCAAAGTCGGTGAAATGCCGTGAGGGTTGGGTTTGTCGGTGGCTAGGTCATGGGGAGATGAGTTAGAGAGAGAAAGGGGTTTAAGAGTTAATGGGTTTGAGTCAGAGAAATTTTGAATAAATAGGGAAAGTCATGTCGTTGGCATGGGATTAAATTTTGGAGGGATACTAAAAATTTCAAACATGTGGGATATTTCATGACAGTTTTTACTAAAAACTATCGTGGAAGCCTCGATACCTTTTACAACGGTTTTTATAAAAACCGTCGTGGAAGGTCCTAAGGTTTGAAAGTTTTAGTATCCCGCCCAAATTTAGCCTTCGTGAAAGATTAATTTTTGACAGCTACAAAAAATTTCATATATGCAAAACCTTCCACAACGATTTTTATAAAAACCATCATGAAAGGTTAAATTGGACGGGATACTAAAAATTTCAAACCTCAGACCTTCTACGACGGTTTTTAGTTTTTATAAAAACCATCGTGAAAGTTCCCAAGGTTCAAAATTTTTAGTATCTCACCTAAATTTAACTTTAGTGAAAGATTAAATTGTGACGACTACTAAAAATTTCAAATATGTGAAACATTTCACGACGATTTTTACTAAAAACCATCATGGAAGCCTCAGTACCTTTCACGACGATTTTTAGTAAAAACCATCGTGAAAGGCCTATCCCGCCTAAATTTAACTTTCTTGAAAGATTAAATTTTGGCTACTACTAAAAATTTCAAACATGTAGAACATTTTACGACGGTTTTTAGTACCTTTCATGATGGTTTTCACAAAAACCGTTGTGGAAGGCCTTCTACGACGGCTTTTACAAAAACCATCGTAGAAGGCCCTGAGGTTTGAAATTTTTAGTTTCCCATGCAAATTTAACATTCGTGAAAGATTAAATTTTGACGGGCTATTAAAAATTTCAAATATACAAAACCTTCTACGACGGTTTTTATAAAAACTGTCGTGAAAGGTTAAATTGGGCGGGATACTAAAAATTTCAAATATCCAAACCTTCCATGATGGTTTTTTTAAAAACCGTTGTGAAATATTAAAATTTTATTCGTGCCGAACTTAAAAGTTAAATTTAAAAATTTTAAACATGCATACCTTCCACGACGGTTTTTATAAAAACTGTCGTAAAATAGAGGCTACTAAAATATACCTTCCACGACAGTTTCTATAAAAACAGTAGTGAAAGGTTTAATCTTACACGACGATTTTTTTAAAAACTGTCGTGGTAGCTCCCGCCAATACCAAGGTGGTTTTCATCTTCGCGAGCGAAACTTGCCGCATTTTTTTCCTTATCATGACGATTTTTGAGAAACGGTCGTTAAATAAAGGTCGTATAATCTCGAATTTATTGTAGTGATAGCGCTCAACCATTTGGATGCATAGGTGTAACCAGATGGTATACTGTCTTTGGATAGTAAGTTTTCCAATGGTGAGATAACAGAATGTAAGATGAAATAATTAGGAAGGTAAGACAGAATTTATCCTTAAGTTGATGATGAATATTCTATGAGGATATGTCCAATTATGATATGCCATGCACACTTAGTTTATTTGAAGCTTCATAATTTTATATAGTTTGAGAGTGCAGCTCTAAGATTTTAGTGGAGTAGCGTTAGAGTTGATAATTATAAAATATATATATGAAAAATTAAATTTTATAATTATCAGAGCTTGAACTATATAGGTCCATTAGGTCCCCTTTGCTAGCTCATAATAAATCTTGTAACGATACGATGTGCTTTTTCAATAAATTGGTTACTTCTGTTAAATTATTAGATTGTCTGAAATTCGATAGAATCAAATAATTCATGTCTATTTATTGGTTGAATTAATTTTGTAAATTGATTCAAGATAAACATGTTGAATTATAGAGATAATCTTTTATTTTTCTATGAGATTATCTAGATATGGTTGTTTTGATTAGATAATTTCTTTATTAAGTTATTTGTATTAAAATTGAGGCTTTATCTAAAGAATCTCAATTGGGAGATAAAAGATTCTTAAAGGTCACATTATTGCAAGTTCAGCCTACTGATGGGGTAAATCGGCAAGCTTCTAACGATTATCTGATTATGCATTTTAGACACGATTAGAAGTTGATCCGTATTCAAATTCTCAAGGCCTTATCTAATAAGGATTAACACTAGGTCCGACCTCTATAAATAGGGAGTGAGTTTTTTTAGTTATTTAGATCAATTGAGAAGTTTAGAGTAAGTACTCAAGTGTGAGAAACTTTGGAACTCCCTAAGAGCCATTGTTTACAATCAAGAACCTTAGCTCTAGGTCTTCTCAATTGGTTGGAAGGAGAATCATCAAGGAAGAGCTGTACGATATGTGCCCATACACACTCCGATCGTGGAAGGAGAATAGTAAAGAAGGTCAGTTAGTTGAGGCCTTTTTGGAACATTCTTCTCTTCACTGATTGTAGGAGCTCTTCGACATACAAAAGGTTAGTAAGATTAGATTAATTTATGTATATAGCATGTTAAATTTGTGTTTTAAAAAATACTCTGATTTAAAATTTTTTAAAATTTTGCTGCGTACTTGTTTTCCAACACTCAAAACATGTGATATTTTGTAATGGATATATTTATATTTATAAAGTGAAACTTTTCATTTTATTTGCGTATATGCATTTTTTAAGACTTTATTAATATCATTAAAATTCTATTATTATTTATGTGATCTTAAATATTATATATGAGCATTACATACAAGGGGATAATATTTAAGGATAATAATTAAAATGGTTAGTAACATATAATTAGTTATTCAAATAAAGTATGAAATATTTAATTGAGCGTTACCAATGTAGGTGACTTCTATTGAGAATAGACTTATTCTATCTGAACTATTAATTTAATGAGTCATTAAATGAATGCACTATACATAATGAGATTATGTAGGACTAGAACATAATGTGATATGAATAGCTAATATTTTTCGTTAGACACAACAAGTTTTAATCACGTTGACTAATGATCATATAGAAGGTGATCTTAATTTTGAGTTATTAGTATACTTCTATTTATAGATTTATGTTTTTTAATTTACTCGGTACAAATTCAAGAATGTATTCCTATCCTTTCTATTTTGAAGGTATAATGAAGTAAGTAGTTGGGATTATTAATATTATTCATTAGAGACTCAATGAATAATATTATTCCTTCTCTAACAAGAATCAGATAATTGATTCTCTTTAGTATTATTTCATGGTCTGAATAATAAGAGTGCTCAATTCATGATTAAGTTCATAAATTGATTATTCATTAGAGAATAATTGGCACTCAACGATAAAGAAGTAACGTAAACGTATTTTACTTATCTCTGATAATGAATTATTTATGGAAGATCAACTTATATAATAACTATATCAAATGGACGATTTTAAGAAATGAGTAATTTTATATCTATAATTTCAAGAGTGTAATTTTCAGTATTTAGTAGAGTTATATTGGAATTAATAAAAGTGTAATATGTTAATTAAAAAGTTTAATTAATATATTGGTTTTATTAGAGGTTAAAATTATAGTTTCATTAGTCCTTCTACCATCCTTGAAAACATTGCCCAACTTATTGATTTGAAAAACAAATTTAGAATTGTGCAATTCTAAATTAAACATTGCTCAAAATAAATTAATTATGAATTAATTTATAATTATTAAATAATAAGATTAAATAATAATATATAATTAATTTTGGAAAATACATAGTGAGTGAGGCCCATTGTAATTGGCGCCTACTATTAAAGGGAAAAGTTCCTTGTGCTATCCAAAACTTGTTCATAAAGTTTTCATATTTAGTATTATTTTTGGATAAATGTGATTTAGATTAAATATGCAAAGTTAAATTTGGAAACAAATGAGATTGGGTAAGAAGCAGTATTCCTTCTTGCACAGGTTGATGATAGGTGCCACATGCACAGAGAATCTCTCTATGTGTGGCACTAATAGTAGTATAAGGAAAAGAAATATTGTGCTTTTTATTTTAATTAGATATTTGATATTTAAATTAAAATAAAGAAAACTTTTAAAATTAAATGGGTCTTTTATTCTCTATAAAAAGAGGCCTTTTTTATTCACTCTATACAATTGAAAGTCTTGGATAGACTACAAAAACTCTGTTAAAATTTCTTGCTTTAGGCATGTAGAGAGAGAAAAAGAAAGAAGAAAAGTTTTTCATCCCAAACTTGTTTTTCTAATGCGTTGAGATTAACAGGTGATTAAAAATTAGTCAAATAATCTAAAAAATCTTTAAATTCTTCCAACACCCATTCGGAGAAAATTTTTGTTATATACATTCTATACCATAGCTATGTTTTTGTTATTTTTGTGAAAATCATTTTTCGAGAGCAACACATACTACTTATTTTCTTTATGGTATTTTTTTTTTTACTTTTTTTTGTCTACTTCTTGCTGTTTTTTTTTTTTTTTTTTTTCATTTGCTCTTTCGTTTTGGTCCCTTCCTTTTTCTTTTTTATGATGAAACTTTGGTCTCACAACAACATTGACTTTGCTGCCGACAGCCTTTCGTATACAAAACAAACACATTTCTGAATATCGATGCAAATTCAAAAAATCCCATGAGGGAAGATTTCATTCGTGTGGCTCTGCAAAAAGTGGTCGACGCATTTCCGGATATATATAGCTGCAAATTCAAAAATCCCTTTGGGGATTCATTCCTGTGGCTTTGAGAAGCTTGTCAATGAACCACACGTCTTTGATAATCCAAATTAGGATTCTGAATCAGTTTTGTTGGGCTCATAAATTTTAAAACATTAGTTACATTATTATGGCTTTTCCTTGAATGTAAGAGATCATAGTAATGTTTGATTCATTTGTTTGAACCCAAAAAAATTCAGTGGGAACTAGTCTTGTTATAGTACTTTTTTTTTTCTTCATAAAATTTAAATTACCATAGTGTTTCAATATGAATAGACAATTTGAACCAATGATCTACATACGATATTTTTTTTTCTTCGGTTTAGAAGTACCAAATTTCCTTTGTTTTGGGTAAGCCAACAAATTGACCCTCTTTACTTTAGTAGTAATATTAATATTAATGGTCATTAAACTTTAAGGTTTTTATCGCTTTTTTCCTTGAACTTTAAAAATTATTACTTTACCCTCTAAACTTTCAAAGCTTTTCACATGATAATCTGAATTTTAAAGTCACCATTTTGCCCCTAAACTTTCAAAACTGTTTATTTTATTTTTTAAATTTGTGACTTTTCCATTTAAATAGATAGAATAATAAAACTCATAATTCGCACATGGGTCACCTGTATGGGGAAAAATAAGATTTTATCACTCTTACATTTTGTTTCATATTTACGCTCTCACTGGATGCTTTGTTTTGTTATCCGAACTACTCATTTA
The DNA here is from genome assembly GCA_946598075.1 of Artocarpus hirsutus. Lineage (NCBI taxonomy): Eukaryota > Viridiplantae > Streptophyta > Magnoliopsida > Rosales > Moraceae > Artocarpus > Artocarpus hirsutus. The sequence goes on from CAMOHE010047360.1 coordinate 31,510, forward strand.
GTAAGAGTTTGCCTACATATTTCTCATCATTTTTAATACGTAACTCATTTAATAATTGATATTGTTCATTGATATCTGAATTTAAATAGTAAAGAAGATGAGTTATATATTAAAGATGAGGAGATTTCAACAAACAATATCAAGAAGAAAAAGTGCATACAAACCCTTTTTAAATAAGAGCAGATAAAAAAAGTTAAATAAGAGTATAAATATAAAACAAAACATAAGTGATAAAATCTCATTTTTACTCTTACAAGTGACTCATGTATGAATCACGTTGGCTTGATTCTATTAATTTGAATGGAAAATAAAAAAATATGAGACAAAATATATAGCTTTAAAATAAGAGTAAAATGGTGATTTTTAAAATTCAAGGAATAAAGTAAAAAGTTTTAAAAATTCAAGGACAAAATAAAAGAGACCCTAAAATTTATGGCCATTAATGTTAATAGCCATATATATATATATATATATATATATATACACGCACTTCAACAAGCAGACCCTAAATCTGCCTTTTGAACTTCTTTGTAGATTTGTAATCCTATTATTCTAACTCAGTTTATGATTTGTCACAACTTAGTAGATGATATACAATCATCTTTCATGCAAATGTCAGTTTATATTTGCCACAAAAAGTGTAAATATAGCATATTTAATGTGTTATTAAATTTTATAATCCAATACATAATGTTATATAAAATGTCATATTTGTTAAGCGCGCAGCCTAATTTTAAACCCTTTGAATAGTCACTCTACGTAGAAGATTACGAGAATCCACCTTCTGGGTAAGGTCGCCGTAGGGGTTGGAAGGAGGCAGGAGGAGTAAGAAAAGGAGATAAAAAAATGAGTTTGGGAACTTTGAATGCGTGCCTAGAACCAAGGAGTGGATGTGCCCACACGGACTCATAGAAAGCAGGTGCAGCCACACCCATAAGCTTTGTTGCGATCTCGATTCAAAGAAAAAACTCAAAGCATAGCTCAATTGAGTGTAGCAACACCAGGGGAAGGGCACGACCATGCATGTCGGAAGCCTAACATGAAAAGGTTTTTTTTTTGGGGGGTTTTTGTTTTTAGTTTCTTATAACTTTATAAAATAGGGTGTGGTATGACTTATTTTTGTGTAACCTAGAAAATTAAAGTGAGAGAAAGTTTAGAGAAAAATTCTAGAAAGAGAGTGTATAATTTTTCTCTTTTAAATTTTTTCATCATCGTGATGAATTGGTGCAACGATTGAACTAAGCTTCATGTTAAGGGTAAACCATTACAGATTTTATGTGTTCTTTTCATTTAACATATTTTACACTCTCATTAGAATTAGGACTTCTAATTCACAATAATATTTGCATTTTATCATAGTTATTAAACTATTAATATTAAAATAATTGAAAAGAGAAAACAATATAATTATTAAAGCAAAAAAATCAATCTATTAACCAATAAAAATACAATGTCAAATTTATAATATGTTAAATCTAATAAAAAATTAACATTAAAAATAATATTGTATTAGAGTTTTTTTTATACTTAAATGTCAAATTTATTATTGGTATATTATTTTAGCATTACATTATAGGTGTAGCGTATGAGATGTACTGTATGTTTGCTGTCTATAAGAACCTATAAAGTAATTAGACCCAGTCTTATCTGATTAAACTCACAAGAATCTTGAAATCTGACGTGGCCCTTATCCACGTGCCCTTATCCATTTAGTGGTAAAAAAGTCCATGAATCCAATGACTCGCAAATACAACAAGGCGTGTCTTTCTTTTGACCAACCAAACTCCGCTTAATTAATCTCCCATTTTTCTCAGTACCAGAAACTTGAACTTTATTTTCTTCAGATCACTTAAAAAATGGCATCAATGTCTTCTCTGCAGACAATTTTTCCAGCAAATTCTGTGAAGCAATCTGCACTAGTCGGTGAGCCACCAAGCTCAACGCTTTTTACGCGGAATAGAAGCGAGAAGAGCAAGAAGAAGAGGCCGCTGACCGTCGTTGCCGCTGTCGGAGATGTGTCCGCGGACGGTACAACTTACCTGATCGCTGGAGCAGCCGCAGTAGCTCTCCTTGGAACTGCGTTCCCTATCGTCTTCTCCCGAAAAGACACGTAATTTGTTACCTCTATTAATTCATATGTTGCATTCATATGTTTTCTCTAGTGTTTTGTGGTTCCCATTTCTTAGTTTAGAAACAAAATTCACCAAAACGTTTAAGGAAATAATACTCTTCATGGAAGAAGTTTCTACTTGTAATGAGTAGACAAATTAATTAGAAACAGTAATTTAAATGCTTTTCATTTCTTAATTTAGAAGCAAAATTCCCTTTTTGAGAAAATGATACTAGCTATGAAAAAAGTTCATAAATTTAACTTGAAAACGATAATTTACTTTCTAAGATGACATGTGTAATTTCATAACGTTCATGATAACATTTTTTTTCATCACATGTATTGTATTGTTGAAGTTTTTCTTTTGGTTCTTTTTTGGCAATGACAGAGTTATATTAGGAACAAATAAATGTGTTTACGAATGTTATGTCTTGTTTGTTTTATTGGTTTAAGTCACAGTTCAAACTATTTTATTATAGTATTTTGTGCACCATAGCGAACTGAGAAACCATATGGGCGTATACTGTTTGTTTGGTGTGCTTTGTCACAGATGTCCTGAGTGTGATGGAGCAGGATTTGTTCGGAAGGCAGGAGTTACCTTGAGAGCAAATGCTGCAAGGAAAGATCAGGCACAAATTGTTTGTCCTAATTGCAATGGCCTTGGCAAGCTCAATCAAGTGGATAAATAATAACAAGAACATCCCTTTTCCCTTACCGCGCTCTCTCTCTTTCTAATGTAATTTCATTTACATTCCTCTTTAATTATCCGAAACTGTGTTGTATTATATAATGTTGATTTCCTTAGTCTTTACGAGATAATTAATGTTATATAATGCCAATTATTAAAGAATTTGGAGAGTAAAGACAATTTTTGTGAAGGGCTTAGCCAATTTCCGCTAATGATGAAAACTATAATACATATATGTACTCAATCTTAACATAAAAGAGAACAAATATTCGAGGCCATAGAAAGGCTACTAATAGTTACAAAAATATTGTCACTAATTGTAATCCGTGATTAATGATTATGATGGTGGTTGATTTCTCTAATTAATTATTTACTTTACCAAATTAAGAAAGTACTATCCATGATAAACTATGTAATACGCATTAATAAAAAGAAATAGACCGATCCAAGCTCATTTAAGAGAGCTTCAACTTCAACAAAGTTCATTAGAAGTGACTCATGCATAAAACATGTCACGCTCCGAAATACAGGAGGTGACGTGGTAGTTTAATTAAGTTAATTAAATAGAAATTTAGTTAAAACATGGGTTTAAGAATTAAGGAATTTATTTATAAAAATGTGAAAATTTTAAAGGCTTTTATTTAAAGCGAGCAATTTTAATATTCGAGCAAATAAGGATAACAAAATAAGCAATAAGGAAATAATAAAAATAATAAAAATATAAGGTGGGACGAGAATAGGTCCCACTGACCCACATCTTGTACACATACAAAGTACTGGCAATATCAAATTACAACAACTGTCCGAAATAAAAGAGAAAGTTAAGATTATATATGCCTTGAATTATTTGTAGTACAACCTATCCAAATCTTCTACTAGTCGTAAGTCCAATCAATGAACTCTTCTCCGATCCTAAACTGATATCCACTTAGAGGGGAAAGATTTTAAAACAAATAAAATGTGAGCGAAAGGCTTTGTAGGACTATATTTTTTAAACATTTTAATTTTGAAAGAAATTTCATTATTTAGGTAAACATATAGAAAACGAACTAGAATAAATAAATTAATAGATGAAAATTTAATAAAAGTCTATCTTACCAAAACAGTTTAATTGGTCGACCAGAAAGAATACCATTTTCTTTTTTCTAGGCAAACCATATATATTTTACCACCATATGGCCCAGCTGGGTTTCGAGACCTGTCCCCAAGATTGCAATCTACACGACCTGATCTCTGATATGACATCATGCACTTAAATATAATTATATATATATATATCTTTCTATGATTATTAAAATCTCTTTTTACCAAATATAACATTTATATTCATTATGAGGTTTATTATGAAAAATTACCTCAATTCTACCGTTTATAAAATCAGTCAATAAAAATATATTTTCAACCGATCATTGAAAATATTTTTGTTAAAAATTCTTTTGAGGCCAAAACATTTAAAACTGGCTACTAAGAAAGGGGTAAAAGTCTTACCTCAATACTCGTGTCAGTATCTCACACCGTAATCTCGGTCCGCTATACGTTAGCTTCATGGATCCACGCACAACCTTAAATGGAAACTAGGTTTATTAGTATCTAGCGTGAGATATTCTATGTTACTAAATCATCTCATGGTATCCTAGTGTGCCATTTGGGTTTATAAAATCATTTTACAAAATTAGAATTTCAATCAGGATTCAAAATAGTGAAAACGGGTGAAAAATAACAAAATTTCACCATGCCCGGTAGGCCTACCGGTCCCCTAGTTCGGCCGACCGAACTGTACAGTTCAGTCTGCCGAAAACCAGGTCCGATCAGCTAAACTTTTCTAGGTTTGGCCTGCCAGTCGTATGAATCCAACCTGCTGAACTTATGAATCCAGCCTGCCGAACATGAACTTCGGCCTGCTGATCTAGAAAAATTTTAGAATTTTCCAAGCACGAGATTTTACCTTCCGAACCCAAATCTCAAATTCCAACCTGTTTTCTCAAATCCTAACCATGAATAATGATCACAGTTGATAGAAAAACACAATAGATTACTTTTTAATGCTTTAAAACAAGTTTCAAACAAAATTTTTTGAAAAAATCCAAAAATAGAGAAAAATAGAGAAAAATAAAAAATCTTGATTTAAATCCATTTTTGATCAATTAAAGCTTGTATTCTAGTTATTCTAAGTTCCTCTAACCTAGATTGAGAGTTTTCTAAGCTTAAGAAAGCTTAAATCTCAAAAGGCAAGAAAATTTAAAAAATTTAGAAAAGTTTAGAAATTTCAAAACTAACCTCGAATTAAAGCTTTAAATCGTAGTTGTAGTTGCTAAATCTCGTTCCCAAGCCTTCAATCCACTAACCCAAAGTTTGAAATTGATTTTTGTTTCAAAATTTTTTAAGAGGGAATGGGAGAGAGTAAGAGATACCGAAAAAGAAACGAGAGTGAGTGAGAATGAGAGGAAGAGTGAGAGATAAATAGAGGGAGAGGAGGACAATTGACTGCACAAAACCGTGTGTAGTAGCACACGAGTTTCAAATAGGACCTATTTGGTATTTGACAAATTGTTTTGTTTCAAATTTCAAATAACAATTAAAAATAATTAAGAGTAATTAAAAATCATTAAAAGAATAAAAATAACATAAATTTAGAAATTTCACAAAATGATCAAATTAAGTT
>CAMOHE010047360.1:36989-54589 GCA_946598075.1 Artocarpus hirsutus
TCAAATTAAGTTTAAAATACTCATTATGGCACACTAATCCACCATTTAACATTCTAATAACACTTAATTAATTTCGAGACGTTACAACTCTCCACCCCTAAAAGAAATTTCGTTCTCGAAATTTACAAATCAATTCAAAAACAGAACAAATGTGGATACAACTCCTGCATACTCGACTCTAATTCCCAAGTGGCTTCAGCAATCTTGTGATGTTGCCATACGACCTTAACTAATAGAATCTCACGACGGCGTAAGCTAATCATTTTACGGTCGATGATCTGGATCGACACTTCTTCATACGTCGTGTCTTCCTGAACCTATACATCCTGGAACAAAACGATCTTATTCTGCTCAGGTAGACACTTCCAAAGCATTGACACATGGAATACGTTGTGAACATGTGAAAGTTCTGGAGGAAGGTTGAGTCGATAAGCAACCACACCCACGCATTGAATAATTTTGAATGGTCCTACATATCTCGACGTGAGTTTACCACTTACTCCGAACCATGTGATGCCTTTGCATGGCGATACCTTTAAGAGAACAAAGTCTCCTACCTCGAATTCCAAGGGTCGACGTCTTTTATTAGCATAACTTTGAGCTACTTTCAATCGATCCCAAATCACAATGAGCTTCTCATCACTATCATGAATCTCATCTGGCCCTAGAATAACTCTATCTTTTGATTTAGCCCAACAGACCAATGACCGACATGGTCGTCCATATAATGCTTTGAACGATGCTATGCTAATACTCAATTGATAGCTATTGTTGTGTACGAACTCCGCTAGATGCAAATACTTCTTCTAGTTCCCGCCAAAGTCCAACACACAAGCACGTAACATGTCTTTGAGAATTTGAATAAACCACTCAAATTGCCCATCGGTTTGAGGATGAAATGCCATGCTGAAGTTCAAATCTGTACTCATAGTCTCCTGAAAGCTCCTCTAGTATTTGGCATTGAATCTGGTATCCCTATCAGAGGCGATGGACAAAGGAACTCCGTGCAACCACACTATGTTTTGTAGATAAAATTCCTCAAGAATCCTCCTTAAACATGTCGATCTAAACAGAATGAAATGGGCTGACTTCGTTAACCTATCGACTATGACCCAAATCGCATCATGTCTTTGCTCCATCCTCAGCAACTCGATAAGAAAATCCATTGTGATATGTTCCCATTTCCATCTTGGAATAGGAAGTGGCTAAAGCTAACCTGCTGACTTTTGAAGCTTAGCTTTCACCTAAAGACAAGTTGCACACTTGGCCACGTATCCTCAGACATCTTTCTTCATACCTCTCCACCAATATTGCCTCTTTAGATCATGATACATTTTCATACTCCCCAGATGAATGGCAAAGTGAGACTTATGGGCTTCATCCATTATGGCTTTCGTCACGTCCACGATTGCTGGAATTACTAGACGCTCCCTGAAGTACAACAATCCATCCGCATGTATCCTCCATTCTTCCAACTGCTCTCCGTTCTGAATTTGCGTCCAGATTCCCTGAAGGTGCTAGTCTTGCCACTGATTCTGCTTCACCATCTAAACAAGAGCTGGGGTTGTCTCCATGTGATATACCGAAATGCAATTGTAGTCTTCGTAGTATTGTAGCCCATACTCACTTACTATTGCATCTCTTTTCTAATCTTCAAGAGCCAAACATGCAAGTATCCCTGAAGACTTCCGATTGAGCGCATCCGCAACTACATTAGCTTTCCTAGGATGGTATTGTAGCTCAAAATCATAATCCTCCATGTATTTCATCCATCTTTGTTGCCTCCAGTTCAAATTCCTCTGAGTAAACAGATACTTCAAACTCTTATGGTCGGAGAAAACCTGAAATGTCGCCCCATACAAATAACATCTCCAGATCTTCAGTGCATGAATCACTGCTGCGAGCTCCAAATCATGAGTAGTGTAATTTCGCTCGTGGGGTCATCATTGTCTCAATCCGTATGCTACCAGGCATCCATGTTGCATCAACACGCATCCAAGCCCACGTCCTGAGGCATCCGTGTAAACTTCATATGTTTCTTCACTATTCAAAATAATCAAAACGGAAGCTGTAGTCAACCGATTCTTTAGTTCTTGAAAAGCGAGCTCATATTCTTCATCCCACTCAAACCTAACATTTTTCTTGATCAATCTTGTCAACGATGCTGCTATCTTCGAGAAATCTTTTACAAACTTCCTATAATACCCTACAAGTCCCAAGACACTATGAATTTCTACCATATTCCTTGGTCGTTTCCATTCCACTATGGCTTCTATCTTAGACGGATCCACTGAAATACCATGCTCGGAGATGACATGACCCAAAAATTTGACCTCTACTAGCCAAAACTCACACTTTTCCTTCTTAGCATATAACTGGTGCTCCCATAGAGTTTGAAGTTTGATTTTAAGATGCTACTCATGCTCCTCCCAAGTCTTAGAATAAACTAAATTGTCGTCAATGAACACGATTACGAACTGATCCAAGTAAAGCTTGAATATCCTATTCATTAAGTCCATAAAGGCTGTCGGAGCGTTCGTCAATACAAATGGCATCACCAAGAACTTAAAGTGTCTATACCGAGTCCTAAAAGCTGTCTTGGGAATGTCTTCTTCCTTAATCCTGAGTTGATGATACCCTAACCTTAAATCTATCTTTGAGAAGTACCGCGAACCTCCTAACTGATCAAACAACTCATCGATCCTGGGCAGAGGATACTTGTTCTTTAAAGTGACCCGATTCAACTGTCGATAATCTATGCATAACCTAAGGGTTCCATCATGTTTCTTTGCAAACAAAACCGGTGCTCCCCACAATGATGTACTATTCTGGATGTATCCTTTATCAGCAAGCTCCTATAGTTGCTTTCTGAGTTTTTTCATTTCTATCGGCACTATCCGATAAGGTGCTACGGAAGGCGGTGTTGTTCTTGAAAGCAATTTAGTACCAAATTTGATCTCCCGATACGGTGGTAATCCTGACAACTCGTTGGGGAAGACATCTTCAAATTCATCTACTACTGGAATTGTTGTGTTTCTTCCCAAGGCGCTAGACTCTCCTTCTAGGTTCATGAGGAAGGCATAAAAAGCTGCATTCTTTCACCCTTCGAGACACGCTCTTACAAGATGCTCGCTCATCAGCCGATCACCACCACCATGGTAAGTGATCGCCGTCCTCTTATTTGACACTAGGGTTACTGTCCTAAGTTTGCAGTCTACTACTGTATTATACCTAGACAACTAGTCCATCCCTAGGATTACATCATATGAACTCATGGGGATTACAATCAAATCACTTTTCAAAACCCCATCCCTAATCTTTATTTTACAAGCTTTACAAATACTATTCACACACACCTGCCCCAAGGGTGAAACTATAGCTATGGGTTCGTCAAACTCTCCTATTTCTAATCCCAAGGCATGTATAAAAGAGCACAAAAATGAGAGAATGAGTGGCACCAGTATCAAATAACACATGTGCTAAAGATTAAGAAGCCATAATCGTACCATCGACAATTGCGTTATTGGTCTGGGCATCTGAACTCCCTGATGTCATTGTGTGGACTTGTACTAGAGCTTTTTCTTTACCTCTACTAGCACTACTAGATCCTGGGTTAGTTGGCCGATACTACTACGACGATGGAAACTGCACACTGGCTGTACTCGGTGCTCGGTACTAAGGGACATTACGCTGAAAGTTCTGTGGTTGGTGTCCTTGTGTTGAATATGACAGTTGCTGAGGAGAGAACTGGTGGAACAGAAGTTAAAGGTACTACTGAGGCTGAGGTAAAGTCTATGGCTGGGGCTGATGACTAGCTCCTTCTCCGATCTAAAGTCCTAGGCAAGCACTCCTAATTGGGCAATTCCTCTTGATGTGTCCCAGCTGCTGGCAATAGTGACAATGGAAGCTGTAGGGGTTGCTACGCCCGCTGTTGGATGAACTGCTGCTGCCGCTATTCATGCCATCCTGTTTGTTCTTTGTTGGAGTCAGTCGACTATTGGTGCTCCTTCTGCCGCTCCTCTGTGGTCCTCTTAACGTCTTGGCTTGATTCTCACAATACTACGTGTAATCATTTTCCACTAATATAGTTGCTCACACAAGCTCTCTGAAGTTCCTAAGTCGCAGGGCAACCACCTACCGTCGAATAAGGACTTTGAGTCCTTCCTGAAACTTGATGAACTTCTCACGCTCCGATGCCATTGTAGAGGGAGCAAACCTGGCCAATTCATTGAACTTTGCCTCGTAATCTTGAACTGACATATCACCCTGCTGCAACCTATAGAATTCTCCTGTATCCTTGCGAAAAGTGTTGATCATAGAACAGCTCCTCAAACCTATCCCAATCAATGTTACCATTGTTCTCTAGGCGCTTTGCTTGCTTCCACTAGATGTTGGCACCACCTTCAAACTTATATGCTGTAAATTCCACATGATATTTTGCTAGCACACAAAGAGTATCCAAATGCTTCACAATCAAATCTAGCCAATATTCTGCCATCTATGGGTCCCCAGTTTCATCGAAAGTCGGTATAGACGCATAGCGGAATTCCTTAAAGTACATATGTAGATGACTAGCCTCGAAATCATCTGGTCTTGCCCTTGCTGCCATCTGCGCAAATGCAACAAACATGACCCTCATCATGCCCTCATCATTTCCAAACTCAGTGTCAACTGTCGAACATCGTCTAGGTGCCATTCTCTCACTTTTAAAAGCAAAATTTGGACTGTCAGTGGTATTTCATTACCGTACTTATATGTGCACAATTCTCAAGGTTCATAACCTTGAGCTCTAATACCATTCTGTCACACCCCGAAGTACGGGAGGTGACGTGGCAGTTTGATTAAGTTAATTAAATAAAAATTTAGTTAAAACATGGGTTTAAGAATTAAGGAATTTATTTATAAAAATGTGAAAATTTTGAAACCTTTTATTTAAAGCTAGCAATTATAATATTTGAACAAATAAGGATAACAAATAAGCAATAAGGAAATAATAAAAATAATAAAAATATAAGATGAGCCGAGAATGGGTCCCACTGACCCACATCTTGTGCACACACATAGTACTGACAATATCAAATTACAACCACAGTCTGAAATAAAAGAGAAAGTTAAGATTATACATGCCTTGAATTATTTGTAGTACAACCTACCCAAATCTTCTACTGGTCGTAAGTCTAGTCAACGGACTCTTATCTGATCCTAAGCTGATATCCACTTAGAGGGGAAAGATTTTAAAACAAATAAAATATGAGCTAAAGGCTCAGTAGGATTCTATTTTTAAAACATTTTAATTTTGAAAGAAATTTCATTATTCAAGTAAACATATAGAAAATGAACTAGAATAAATAAATAAATAGATGAAAATTTAATAAAAGTCTATCTTACCAAAACAATTTAATTGGTCGACAAGAAAGAATACCATTTTCTTTTTCCTAGGCAAACCATATATATTTCACCATCATAGTGGCCTAGTTGGGTTTCAGGACCTGTCCCTAAGGTCGCACTCTACACAACCCAATCGTTGATATGGCATCACGCCCTTAAATATAATTATATATATATATATCTTTCTATGATTATTAAAATCTCTTTCTATCAAATATAATCATTTACATTCATTATGAGATTTATTATGAAAAATTACCTCAATTCTACAGTTTATAAAATCAGTCAATAAAAATATATTTTCAACCGATCATTAAAAACATTTTTGTTAAAAATTCTTTTGAGGCCAAAACATTTAAAACTGGCTACCAAGAAGGGGTAGAACTCCTACCTCAATACTCGTATCGGTGTCCCACACCGTAATCCCGATCCACTACACGTTAGCTCTGCGGATCCATGCACAACCTTAAATGGAAACTAGGTCTATTAGTATCTGGCGTGAGATATTCTATGTTACTAAATCATCTCATGGTGTCCTAGTGTGCCATTTCAGTTTATAAAATCATTTTACAAAATTGAAATTTCAATCGGGATTCAAAACGGTGAAAACGGGTGAAAAATAACAAAATTTCACCATGCCTAGTCGGCCTATCGGTCCCCTGGTTCGGCCAGTCTAACTGTACAGTTCAGCCTGCTGGAAACCACGTCCAATCAGCCAAACTTTTTCAGGTTCATCCTATCGGTCGTATGAATCCGGCCTGCCAAACATGAACTTCGGCCTGCCGATCTGAAAAATTCTAGAATTTTTCAAGCATAAGATTTTACCTCCTGAACCCAAATCTCAAATTCCAACCTGTTTTCTCAAATCTCAGGCATGAATATTGATCATAGTTGATAGAAAAATAGAATATATTACTTTTTAATGCTTTAAAACAAGTTTTAAACAAAATTTTTTGGAAAAATCTAAAAATAGAGAAAAATAGAGAAAAATGAAAAATCTTGATTTAAATCCGTTTTTGATCAAACAAAGCTTGTATTCTAGTTATTCTAAGTTCCTCTAACCTAGATTGAGGGCTTTCTAAGCTTAAGAGAGCTTAAATCTCAAAATGTAAGAAAATTTGAAAAATTTAGAAAAGTTTAGAAATTTCAAAACTAACCTCGAATCAAAGCTTTAAAGCATAGTTGTAGTTGCTACATCTTGTTCTCGAGCCTTCAATTCACTAACTTAAAGCTTGAAATTGATTTTTGTTTCAAAATTTTTTTAGAGGGAATGAGAGAGAGAGAGAGATACCGAGAGAGAGACGAGAGTGAGAGAGTGAGTGAGAATGAGAGAGAGAGTGAGAGATATATAGAGGGAGAGGAGGACAATTGGCTACACAAAACCGTGTGCAGTAGCACACGGGTTTCAAATGGGACCTATTTGGTATTTGATAAATTGTTTTGTTTTAAATTTCAAATGACAATTAAAAATAATTAAGAGTAATTAAAAATCATTAAAAGAATAAAAAAGCATAAATTTAGAAATTTCACAAAATAATCAAATTAAGTTTAAAATACGCATTATGGCATACTAATCTACCATTTAACATTCTCATAACACTTAATTAATTTCGGGACGTTACAAAACAACTAGAGAAAAGGGAAATTTTGTGAATGGCCTTGTCGACTTTTGTTCATGTAGAAGCATACAAGTACCTATCTACAATGCCTACGAAATTGAAAATACTAACAAAATCTTGTATAACAAAAAATAAAAAGAGTACTACTTACATGCTTAATTACATGTCCCATGAATTACCTTTTTGAGTTGTTTTACTATCTTTATCATACCCCCATAAAATGGAAGAGCTAAGAGAACTTCAATCCTATAATTGTTGAGAATGTTGTCATGTAAGTGGTTTGTTAATGCATTAAAAAGTTGATCAACAGGGAAAAGAAAAAAAAAAAAAAGCGAAACCTAAAGCTTACTACGTTATACTTTGTCCTGAACAAAGTGGAAAGCAATAGAAATGTACTTCATGCGAGAATGGAGGACGAGATTGCCACAAAAATAAGTTGCTCCAACATTGTTACAATAGATGGTGGGTGTGTGAAGTAAGAGAACACCAAGTTCATCACAAAGGATTTTACCCATGTGCCTTGGCCGTTCTAACAGCTGTGGCGCAATACTTGCCCTGGATTAATGAATGGGCAACGAACCGTTGCTTCTTAGAACTCCAAAAGATAGCATTCAAAAACCAAGAAATACAATTTGAGCACTTTTGGAAGTGCAATGAACATCACAAGGTTTTCAAACAATCAGTGCCTATATACATACTCCTTAATTCAAGGAGAGGGAAATAGGGAGAAATATCGTAATATTTAAATCGTTTCTGTCATTCAAAGATTGTTTCCCAATAGATACAAACAATTATATGAGATGATTTTGTATAGTAATATGAGTAGGATCCTACTGGTTTGAAAAAAATTTTAAAAATCTAACCCACCGTGGTGTACACATTTTGTTTCTCAAAATCGTTCTTTTAAACGATTAATTGTTATCATAACCAGCATCTCATGATCATATTATATAAAATAATTGTCTCTTCTGTCTTCAATTCTTTTAAATTTGTGATGTAAATGTTTTAATTTGAGTGCTAATAGTATTTTGAGCAACGACACTCTATATTTTATGTGCATTTACAAAATATGGATGAGATGTATTTTTTCGTTGTTATGATAATTCTATGATTGTTGATTATTATTTATATCATGTGATGGTATTTATTATCAATTTTACTGGCTATTGTTCCTATAAATGCTTTCGTTGTATTATTTTTTATTGGATTAATTTAATTGGGGTATGGATTGTGATCATCATAATTTTCCTACTAGCTAGTTTTCTTCTCTTTAAAAAAAAAAAAAAAAAAAAACGAAAAGATTGTAAGCCGAGAACGCTACAAAGATTTTTAATGTAATTCTTTTTTGAAGATGCAAGTACCTGGAAAGGAAAAAGGCCATAGAGATTTTTTATCACTCAATTTTCTAGACATGTGTCTTGTTAGACGTGTCCTATATACAGAGGTTTAAAGGAGAGTTTAAATACATGTACAAAAATTTTATATGCATGTTTTTTCTGGTCTTTCTCTCCTCTCTCTTTCACGTTTTCTCTATGAAGGGTTTTGGGTTGTGAAATTTTGTGAGTGTTTTCATAATTCTCACATGTTGTGAGTGAAGATTTATACAATGCAGAGTATTGTGAGATCCCTAGATGCTTCCTGGACTTGTGTTGATTTGGAAACTAGACTTGCCACTCGTTGACGCTTTCGACATTCGTACCAGAGTCACTATATAAAGTCTTCATACCCTCGCTATTGAAGCAACACTAGGAGAGGTATGTTATCTAACATCGAAATAATTCCCATTGTTGTGTTAATTTGGTCATCATTATGATTTTGGCCATTTTTTTTTTTTTTGATATGCAGTGTATAATGATGGTATTGTTCTCCCATATCAATTTTGTTATCATACTGTTTAGGATTAGTGAAATAAATTAGGTCAAAATTGATAAATCTAAAATTTTGACTAAGAATATCTTTTTAGCTGTTCATTTTCTTGATATAATTTTCTTCGGTATAGATTCCTCTCAAAATTAGCTTTCTGTTGAGATATCATATGCTAAATTTTGTTATGTGTAGCCAAAGTTATTGAATTTCAAAATTTCAGTATATTAATTTTGATTAGCCCTACTTAGCAACTAGATTAAAGCAAACCTCACTCTTACTGGGCAGAGAGTGAGCTTCACCCAACACTATAGAGGTAGCATAAGATAAAGTTCTAAATGTCATTGAAACTGGGATTCTGGGATGATAAAGGCGATGTCAGAATGTCACCATTGCCGGCTATTCAGGGCGGCGAGTGGCGGCCAATCTCCGTGTTGGGAGACAAGCCATCCTAGCATACAGTGTAAAAGTGTTTCTTTGGGTTGCCTAGGCCGAATTTGGGCCTCCGGCTTTGTGCCATATAGGTAGCGCCTAGTGGGAGATCGTGAAGTCTTGTAGTGGGTTGGAGCATGCCTGAACGCTTGGTTAGCGTGCTAGGCCATGCCCAGGTAGCCCAGTCATGCCTAGGCCCACCCCATGACCGAATCTTAAAAAATATTATTACCTTTTTTAAATGAATTTATTTTTGTTATTTTAGACAATAAATAAGAAATTGTATTTTTATTGTTTTAATATGAAACTTTGCTATGCCTTTATCCATTTTTAGAATATGTGTATGAATCATGTGCAAAATGTGACTTTATATTTTTTCATTTTTGTGAAAAATTAAGATATATCTATCTATGACAATATTTATTGCTTATTGATTTAATTTTAAGCTCTTAGTAAAATTATTTAGAGTGTTTGCTATAAATTATAATTTTGATTATTTATTTATTTATTTGTAGTACAGCTTAATTGCACATGATTATTATTATTTTTTGTGATACGTATGTTAGAAACATACTAGGAATTATCATATTTAGCAGGAGAATAGTGGTAAAAAAATTTGTTCTTCTAAACACATTTTGCACGAAATTTAGACTTAGTTTTAATAATTAACACTCGTTATAAGAGATGATTAGGAGAACATCAATTTTTTGATTTTATGTGATAATGACTTCTTAGTGTAGTTTTTTGTTTTTGTTTTTGTTTTTTTATTGTTTGTTATTCTACGCTGTTAAAAATATGTGTATGTATATATATATATATATATAGAATTTGAAGATCAAGTTTAGCTTATTTACACCTGTTTCTACGTGTGCGTGAGGGGAAGGGAACTAAATATTTGTTGGGATTGAATATACAGGGATGATTTTATAATTTGTTTTGATATGACTATATCAGCTATTTCTTTTAAGTAGCTATTATACTTAGTAAATATATAAGATACACTAAGCTTGTTTTTTAAATTTTATAATGGGCTAATATGATAGGTATTTTAACACATCTAGCTGGACGAGGATACTAATGGCTTCCACTTTTACATTTTAAGTTAAATCAAGGAGCTTTTGAAATTACTAGCTAAAATTACTAAAAATAAAAAAATAAAAATAAATAAGTAAAAAAAAAATTAAATGCATGAGGTTGTAAACAATAATAATTGAACCAGTTAGAGAATCATTCATCACTAGTAGACAACAATTATTCAATTGACTACATAAATATTCCCAATTTCTTATTAAAACTACCAACCATAGATAATAAGTTCAGCTATCCCAATCTTTCCTTAGTATGTTTTTAAACAAAACAAGCTCTTCACTTAATTCCTTTTCCCTAAAATAACCTAAACTAAGCCCTTTAGATTCAATTCAATGGAAACATTAAATTAAAAAAGATAGGTTAGTCTAGATAACAAACACATAAGCTCAGATTATTTAACCTAGATTATGTTCCTCAAGGCAAACATACAAAAGCCTTTAGCAATTATTGATCATAGTTTGCTATTAAGGATTAGAAAAATAATACAATTACGGATCATCTTATAATCTAATAATAGATAATTATTCTATCTCGCTTGATTGGCCACCTCCAAAACAAAATAAAATAAAAATCATAAATATTAAAAATAGGAGAACATAAACAATTTTGAATGGAAAAACTAGAAATAATTTTGAAATTTCAATCACATATTTATGATTAGAAAATTATCAGACTAGGGACACGAGCGGCGACGCGGTATTAAGCACGCAGCTAGGTGAAACACTAGGCGTCAGGTCACTGCTTTGTTTTACGAGTGGGGCATGCTTACTGGCTCATGGCCGCACCTGCTCTTTCTACTAGGGCATGGCTATGGGGCATTTTCTTGTGAGGGCATGCTATATTTCAACCAAAACTTCTGTTTTTGGCCCAAAAGTTCCCAAAACTTTAACTTTTGCTCCTGGTTGACCTCAAAGATAAATAAATGAAATTTTAAACTCTAAATTCCTCTCTTTTCATCTGTTTTTCAACTCATTACCTTGAAACACCTACAAGACACAAAAACCAAAATTAAAACACAAAATACTCAAGAATTAAGTAAGAAAATATGAGGAAATTAATTATAAAATTACATCCAATTAAGAACATATCAAATTCCCCCACACTTAACCTTTGCTCATCCTCGAACAAATCTAAAATGAACAATGAAAAGAAAACATAGATGAAGAAAACTAACCTTCCAACCTTTTTACCTCTAAAAACAATAAGAGATATAGACTTAAAATGAAACATGTATTACTTTAAATCAATTAGTCATTCTCAAGCTAATACATCGTATAACAATCATATTCAAGTGTATGTTTTAGCCATTGTAAATGAAATTGAAACGACACAAGGTTTGAAATTGGTAAACCCTTATAGCCCTCATAGAAACAATCATCCAAACTTGGTTACAAAGATTAAATGTCATAGGCTTCCCCTTTTGTACGAATCTCCACGACGCTGAAGGTAGCACCTGAAATCAAAAAGGTCTTTGATATGGGTTGTAACGGGGCTAAAGGGTAGTAGTTAAAAGAAAGAAAGGATATGGGAATTACAAAGGTCTTAAAGACTTCATAGAGTTAGAGACGTCATAAAATTTTTTAAGAACACCTCTCAAAAACCACGAGAAATCTTATATAGGCTGGATGCCATTGTGTTGGCCCTTACATCATTCTATCCAACCTTGCAACACTGAAATATGACTAGAAAAGCTCAAGATATTTATTTTCTCTTTTTTAAAATTATTTTTACTTGTCTTCGATTTTTTTTTTCTCTTGAGCCATCCTTTCAAAATTTTCCCTTCCTTCCTTCCTTTTTAATTCGATTCCCTCAATTTGTACACTCCTCTTCTGTTCCCATCCTAATTCACTGTAAAATTCTCATGTGCATGAAATAAGTCTCTAAAGCTCTAATTCATCTTTAGAACAAGGGTTAGATATAAGAATAATTGGGTTAGGTAAGAAGATATTGTTACCTAAAGAAAATGGTCTATGTGGATGCTCAAATTAGCTTAGTAGGAGGCTTGTCCTTTTGGGAACATAAGGTGGGCTCTGGTTGTTTTGGCCTTGATGCAAGGAATCCTAATGCCTTAATCCTTTTCCAAATGATGCTTGATCAGCTGTTCATCTCAATAGACCACTGGAAGAGTTTTAACATTCAATCACTACATGTTAAAATTAAAATGATTGTTAAAATGAGGGTATAAGAATCAACCTAATCTAACATGTGAGTATCTTTACCAAATAACATGGCTATATGTATAAAGTGGGAGTGTAATTATCATAAAAATATATTAACAAAAGAATGACATCAAGATCCAATATAACTCATAATCAATCAAATCCATAAAAATTAATAGTCGGTTCTCATTAATGAAGTTGGAGAATACCCTAAGACTCAACAACGACCTAAAAAACCTAATACAAAAGCAAAACTAAAAGGAAAAATTTTAAAATTTTTTCATTTTAACTTTTTTTTAAGAAAAACAATGCAAAACAAATCCTAAATCCTTCCCCTAATACTTAAAGTTTACGTTGTCCTCAATGTATGACTAAGCATAGAAAAAAAAAGGCAAACTAGACAAACTAAATAAACAAAAACAAAAACAATAAAAGATATAGCGAAGGAGGGTAAGAAAAGTCAAATCTGTTGAAGCGTGCTCTTCCTCCGTCAGGTTGCCTCCCAACAAGTGTTTGGTTTATTGTCATCAGCCTAACATAGTCTCTTGCTTGTTATCCTCCCTTTTAATGAAAATGTATCAGCTCCCTATTGAACTCCATCATTAATGTTCCCTTGTACAGATTTTGGTCCAAGTTATCTTCAAGAATGGTCTTACAAGGAGCATTAGCATTGGATTAAATAAGGAATCATCCTCCATGTTAAGCACAAAAAAATCTGATAGGAAAAACTTTTCATTCACTTGCACCAAAACATCTTCCACAACTCCCATTGGATAAACATTAAAGCGATCAACAAGTTATAGAATCGCATCGGCTTTTGTAAGTGCATCGATATTTAAAGAAACAAAAATAGAATATGCCATAATATTTATTGACACTCATAAATTGATCAAAGGTTTATCAAACCTACTATTGCCAACGGTAGAAGGTATGGTGAATGTACCTAGATATTTGCATTTAAGAGGAAGCTTGTTTTATAAAACTGCTAACACGTTTTCCCCTACAGCTATTACCTCTTTTTTTTCTTGAGTTTTTGCTTGGTGGTGGACGATTCTTTAAGGAACTTATCATCGTGTGGCACCTGCTTGATGGCATCCAGAAGTGATATGTTCACTTGGATATTGCAAAACATCTCCAAATTTTCTTTCTCATGATCCTCTCTTTTGGATTTTGCTAACCTGCTTGGAAAATAAGGATGAGTGATATAAAGAGAAAGAAGGTATTTGGAATTCACCTTTGATCCTATAGGGTTGTTGGTAGGAGAGGCGGCTTTTTCTTTCTTCTCTTGTGCTTTTTCCTTGTGTACACTCTCTTCTTCCTTAGGAATCTCTAGTGGTAGAGACTCTAGTTATGTCCTACTCCTCAACATTATAGCACTCTATTCACCACCATTTGTGATGGAAATTTTTTTTGACTCTTTTGATTTTAACTGACTCACATGCTAGCCAATTGGCCTACTTGAGTCTCCATGTTTTGCATGCAAGCCTTGGCATCTTGTTGAAATTGCAATGTGTGTTAGTAGCCATGGCTTTAACAACGTCTTCAAGAGATGTACCTAAAGCTCATGGAATTGGTTGGAGCTAGGTTTGGTATTGTTGTAGCAATGGTTGAGTGTAGTCTAGGGGTCGATTAATTATGGGAATTGGAGTCGCTAGTTATTGGTTCCTCTTGTAGCTTAAATTAGGATAATCCTTCTATCCTTCAATGTAAGTGTTAGAGAATGGGTCATATTTCCATGGTTGTCTTGAGAATCCACCAATTGCATTGGCTCACTCTATGGTGCGTAGTTGGGCGCATGTCAGTGGAATGGCCCATTGTGGAACAAATTTCACACATTTTAGCTTATTGTATACTTCCTATGGCCATTTGTTGCACAAGTGAATTGAGGTGAGATAGTCATTGTTTTATGGAAGATGTGGTACTAATCTCATTCACTTTTTTTTGGCAGTGGTGGTTGCTCGTGGTGGATACTAAATTGTTAGGAGTTGGTTGCTATGTTTGCAATTAAATCTTATATGGCCTCCAGCGTTTTTTCACCTAGATCTCCTCTACTTGCAACACCCATCTTGTTTCTACCCATTGGTGTGAGACCTTCATAAAAGGATTGGATTAGAAATTGTTCACTTACTTGGTGGTGGGGACAACTAGCACACAACTTCTTGAATCGTTCCCAATACTCAAAAAGTGTCTCTCCATTGTATTGCTGGATGCCACAAATCTCCTTTTGGATAGTTGCCGCCTTTGATGTAGGGAAGTAGTTTTCCATGCAGAGCCTTTTTATCTCATTCCATGTGGTGATGGTGCCAGAAGGTAGGTAATAGAGCCATTCTTTGATGGAATCTGCCAAAGAAAAATGAAAGGCCCTAAGCTTGATTTGCTCTTTCGAAATTCCAGTTGGTCTTATGCTTAAACATACAACATGGAATTCGTTGAGGTATTTGTGTGGGTCTTCATCTACAAAGCCATGAAATTGGGGAAATAGATGTATTAGCCTCGGCTTGAGTTCAAATGGTATGGCAAAAATGGAGAACTTTATGTAAAGCAGTTGTTGATCAAGAACTAGGGCCCCCAACTCCTTGAGAGTTTGGTTGTTAGCCGCCACTATTTCTTCTATTTCAAGATGTATTGAGTCTTAAAAAAGAGATGCTAGATGATAAAGGAGACAAGGGTGGCTTACGATTAATGCTGGTGGATGAGTTCATATCCTTTTAAGGCGTTCGTCAACTTCTAGGTCAAACATTCAATGCATAAACTTGAAAATAAGGAAAATAAAAACAAAATTAAATAAAACTAAGACCAAAAGGAAAAATTATAAGGAATTAATTAAATATTCAATCCCCAATGACCGGCGCCAAAATTTGGTATGCCTCGAGGGAAGCATTAAATTAAATCTTGCCTATAATGTTGTTGTTATTTAGTTTAGTAGTGAGTAAGAGTCGTTCTCACAAATGGTTGAGTTTAATAAATAAGTTATTAATTTTCTAAGTAAAAAAAATTGAGGTTTTGAAATTATTAACTAAAATTGATAAATATAAAGAAAATAAAAAGAATTAAATAAAAAAATAACTGCATAAGATTATAAGCCATAATAATTAAACCGATTAAAAGTTCAATCGCACCACTATACAACAATTATGCAATTAACCATAGAATTATTCCTAATTTTCTTTTGAAACTTTTACTGTAGATTACAATAAGCACTGCTATTCCATTCTTTCCTTAGTGTTTTGTTAAGCAAAACAAGCTTTGCACTTAATCCATTTCCCTCAAATAGCCTACAATAAGCTCTCTAGATTCAATTTAATGAAAGCATTACGTTAAAAAATATAGGTTGATCTATATGACAAACACACAAGCTTGGATTGTTCAATCTAAGTTACGTTCCCTATTGCAATCACACAAATGCCTCTCACAATTATCGATGATAGTTTGCTACTAAGGATTAGAAATGTAACGCCCCCTTTTCGGACGTCACAGATATCGTTACATTCATTCTTTAAAACATTAACTGGAGCAAACTATTGTAATTAATAACATGCATTTGAAATCATAGTTTGGAAAAGCATTCCCAAGATCTGTTACTTTTTTTTTTTATAAAAATACAATTTATGAGAAATTATAAATTTGCTTAATTATAACAATTCGCTTTTCCATAAACATTCTATAAATAGTTTGCTAATATCATTTAAAAATTAAATGTCCTTTGAAAACAAAAGATAAAATTGTTTGAACACATCTCAGCCGGCAGGCCGAACTTTTAATTTCGGTAGGCCGAACTCAACCGGCAGGTCGAAGGTCACCCATCGGCAGGCCGTCTGAGGCCTTGCAAAATGGGGTTTTAAAATCAACAAGATCGGCAGGCCGATACATGGCAACCGGCAGGCCGATCAAAATTATTCGACAGTCCGACCAGTATGGTCGACAGGCCGAACAAAAGAAAAATTTGATTTAAAAATAAGTTTTAAAACTTCAAATGCGGAAGAAACTTTATAAAATAATAAAAGTCTATTAAATAAATATTCTCAAAAATTATAAAACATATCCTTAAAATTCAAAAATGTTATAAACATACTCAAAATCAAAAATCATATCTTATTCCATTAAATCTCTTTCCTTGGCGCTCTTTCATTTGCAAACCATCTTCCTGAGCTCACACGCCTGTCAGTGTCCTCCGCCGACTCCATAACTTTCTTACCCTTATCTGCAACATGATGAAAAACTTAAATAAGCCAATGCTTAGTAAGTACATTGTAATTCTCACAACTTAAAAACATTTCATAAACATCATCATCGTAATAGTGCACTAGGCACATTTTAATAAGAACATATCTTTCATTACATCAACCATATTAAAACTTATCCATTTTTATCTTAAGGGCCCCAAGTGTTGCACCATAACATCATCATCATATGCGCGCCGTCATGAGAGGAGAGGGGTAGCTAATCCCAAACTAAACATGACATGTCCAACCTTCAGGACATCATAACATAAACATAAACATAGGGTGTGCAACACTTATTTAGATAATACATATATGCATACTTATACTTTCATACTTTGAAAAACATTATCATGAAAACATGCATAAACTTTCATGCCTTAAACTTCATGAAAAATCATCATGAGAAATCATCATAAAACCATCATGAATACATGTTTCAAACCTTTCATAAAACTCATACTTTTCATAAATATATCATGTTGCAGGTGAGAATGTACTTACCTCAAATGAGCTTACTTAACCTTACTTTTGTAGGTGACAATGCCGCGGTCTTGATGTGCTCACTTCTCAATGTGTTCATGTCATACATTTATAAAATGGTAATTAACATTTACTTTAATAAATTAATTACCATAACATAACATTTATAGCATCCATTTCATAAAAACATCATACATGCATTTTCTTTAAACATAAAACATAGAAACAACATTTTCAACACATTTACACTTCTGACCTACATGAATTTAAAAATTAATAACTTAACATCCACTTATAATTTGAAAACCAAAATTGGCAGAGACATACATAACATATATACCTACCAC
>CAMOHE010047361.1:0-21378 GCA_946598075.1 Artocarpus hirsutus
ACTTCATTATGACTCCAAAATACAAGGTATAGGATTAGATTCTCAAATCAATGTAGAGTAAATCAAAAGATATAATTCCATATATAGGAGTCTGCTAATAACTTAATATTAAGATGATCTTATATATGACTATCAGCCGGTGTGATTAGAACTTGCTATATTTTAACAAAAGCTATTTAGTTGTTTATATCACATCATGTCCTAGTCCTATATAATCTCATTATATATAGTGTACTCATTTAATGACTCACTTATTAATAGTATGGGTAAGAACGTTCCATTTTTAATAAAAATAACCTACACTAGTAACTCTTAATTAAAGATTTCATATTTTAATTATATAACAATTGTAATATTTATGATATATTACTGATCTTTTTAGTTATCATCTTTAAATATTATCCTCCTATATAGAATACTTATACATAATATTTAAGTTCATATAGATAATAATGAAATTTTAATAATATCAATAAAGTATTTAAAATACATGCACATAAATATAATGAAAAATTCACTTTATTTATTAACAAAACCACCTAAAAGTATTTATCTAAAATTTGACCATAGCATCCAATAACCTAAAAAAATTAATGGTGTAGTTCAATTTGATAGATTTTTTGTACACCATAGTCACATAGTGATTAATATATTCATGTTCACATTTTAAGCTGCAAATTGCGCAATAATTATCATAATTGTTTTATTTTTTTCTATTTGTAAAATATTCTAAATTTTTTGTTATATTTCAACATGATTAGCAAGATTATGATATTTGTCTAATTCTCCTAATTTTGAGGCCTAAATTAAATCAAAATTTTGAACTAAAAGTAACAATTAAACAATTTTTTTACTTTGTTTATCTGTTTGTCTCTCTAACTTCTTTCTTTTAAATGAATTAAGCTTGTTTCATTTAATTTCTAAAGTGTAGAGTTCGGAAAAATTAAAATGTAGTTGATTCTTTTATTTATTTAAGATTTTAAATTTAAAAGATGAGTACTTGGAAACCAAAATTTAGAGCCAGCTAAAATATTTTTAAAAAACATGTGTAAGTATTCTAATATAAAGTTCCAAAGACCAAGCTAGGGGTAGAATTTTCATTTAAATAGATAAAGGAAAAAACTTATATAACACAATATTATTATATGAGAAGGAGAATTTGTTGTAAGGTAAGAAAAAATATCATGTCAATAAGTTTTCAATATTTAGATTTGGAAAAAGTTATGCCCAATTTTTATACTTTCTTTGAAATGACATGATTTTAAAATAATCTGATGGTACAAGTTATGCCAAATTTTTATACTTTCTTTCAAATGATATGATTTTTAAGTAATCTATGGTTCAAAATTATCTACCATTGATAGAGGGGTTCCTTTTTCTTTTTCGACTATAAATAATAGATGTATAGTAGTGTTGACAAGCCTGTTATAGAATTTGAAAAGATTATTATTAAAAAGAAAGAAAAAGGAAAATTTTGTAACAAATGAAAAAATTACGACCACATGTTATGTAAGTTGCATTAAAAAGCGTAAAATAGAGTTGGTGTTCTTAATATTATTCTTTTTACCTAATGTATGTGAATATAAATATGCAAATCCCACAAAGTTCCCGGGCAAAGTAGTACATTATGCCGGAAACAAAGGGTCTTGAATTTGAAGTTTCTAACAACAACATGTTTCATGCTTTTATGCCATTTTATACTTAAAATTTTGCTTTTATAAATAATTAATGTGACATCCAAGAATCAAATGTTCTTTTAGAAACATATAAATATTATGTTGTCTTAAAAGAAATGTGAGAAAGTATTATGGCTTTATAAAACTAATAGTTTTGGTTTTAAATTTATATGATGAGATTAAAGGATTGAAGCCATATTAAAGAGTCAATATAGGTAGAAATTGATTGAAACTTTGGAGTGAAATTACACAAATCATTGAAAAGCAGGAAACTTTTAAGTTAAGAAGAATAATTCACATGTAAATTAGACGTCATCCATTCTCTCAAGTGTAAGTTCCTGCATGGAATTTATTATTATGTCTCACACTCAATAAGAAGATTTATGATTTTGATTCCAAATCTTCAATAGTGAAAGCATAAAGAGATGGGAAAAAAATTAATTTTTTCATTTCTTTTATAAAATGGAGAAAGAAAAAGGGTACGGAGGTTATATCCCCACTCAAGAAAGAGGACAAACAAAATTTGCTCCCAAGATCTTGAGAACTGATGTGTCTAAGCTTTGAATAAAAAAAGAAACATTTAAAAAATGTGGTATAAATGTAACATAATTGGCAATAACTATAAAGATCTAATTGAGCCAATAAAAAATCTTTCAGTGAAATTGTGCCTAAGTTTCAAGAAGATTTCCACATTAGTAGATCATTGGTTTAAGAGGATCATATAGCAATAAACCATTTATATATGAGAGATGACTAGACAAATTTAGCAATATTATACTGGTTAAAGTATAGTGCGGCATAATATCACTTCCTCATTGCATGTGAAAATTAATGGGTAATATGAAAAATGGGATTTTATTGATTTATATATCTAGCAAACTTTTGTTGTATAAATAATAAATAATTAAAGCAGAATTGTCCCACATGGTAAAGCAGAATTGTCCCACATGGTGATGTGATACTCTTTAGCGAAATGCAAATTTCCCCATCACACAGAATTTGTGTCATTCCAACTTGGGGATCTTTTTTTTTTTTTTTTTCCTTGAGTTCCGTTATGTTTTTAGTTGATTGTCTCTTTCTGTTTTCATGTTAAGGACTTGGTTTTTTCTCATAGCAAGTAACTATTTGGCAGCATATTGGCACCTGTGCTAAAAGGTATTTATTTTTATTTTTATTTTTATAGGCTCTCAGAAATGGAGCTTGTAATATGGAATAGTTAATCTTTAAAAGCTTTCCCAATCAAGAGTGAAATAAGATGTCTTAGAAAAACAATTCTTGGGTTTATTATTGTTTGGTCAAAGCTAAAATAAGAGACAGTCAAGAGCATATTTGAGTGCAATCCCATCAATTTATCTCTCTTTCTCCTATTCTTTGTAAAGAGGAAGTGTAGATATATTCCTCTATGGGTGGGAAACTAGGAGGCTTATAACAGGTGGGTTTTTCTTCTTCTTTTTTTTTTAAAAAAAATTGTGAGGAGGGACTAGGGGAGGGGTGGGTTCTTGGTGAGAGGTCATTTCATTAACCAACCATAAACAAAATTGTATTCTATGATGCTTTGGATGACAAAAAGCAATGAGAGAGATCCTATTCTTTTTTTTTTTTTTCTACACTGTGCTTTGCAACTTGGTCCTTGTTGGAAAGGAGTGATAACAATTGCCCCACTAAGAGTGTGGGCTCTACAAAAGGACCCCACCACACAAAACAGAGAGAGAGAGAGTGAGCGAGAGAGTGAGAGTTAGTATAGTGTAGCCCACTCAAGGTCATCATATGGGCAAACAAGATATCCTATTTTCAGAGGTATAAAGTTGCAAGGGCATATAATTGGTATAGGAGAAAGCTCCAGATGTATTTAATTTTTATCTACTATTTTTTGAAAGATATTAAATCTTTAATATTATTATTATTATTATTACTATTATTATTATTATTATTATTATTTGTTTTAAGAGTAATTGGTGAATTGCATTGCAAATATACCAAACCCCTCTTTCTTTTCTTTTCTTTTCTTTATTTTTTTTTCAAAATTGGACTAAAGTTTAATTGGGCAAGTATGGGCCAACATGTAGGGCCGGGAAATCAATCCATGCAGATGCTCTGCCTCTATGTGATCCATGAAACAATAACAATATTACACTACTTTTTTATATTTATTTTCCACACTGGAACCCCTTCAATTGGGGGTGAAAAAAATTCCCCTGTGGACAAACAGAACCCCAGAGAGTGAACCACCTGGGCAATATGCATGGTTCTATGTTAGGTATCATCATCATGCTTTGAACTATTTATAGAATGATAATGCCTCATTCGTCAGCCTTAGATATCCCAAGAATATGTGATGGATGATTAGATGCCTCTTGAGTCTTGACTAGTTTCCACCACAGTTTGAAAAGCCCATAAAGGAAAAACCAAATGTAATTTTCCCTACTAAGCTCTAATCCCATCATCATATCAATTGGGGTTAGTCTTTAGGGCTTTTTTTCATATAAGAGAGGGACTTCCAACCAACCAAGATTGTCTCACTCGTCGTCCTTAAGCCTTTTCATAGTGTGTGCACTTCCAACTGTGCACTTCCAAACTGAAACCTCTTGTCAATACGCATGTAGTTTGATCTAATGGTCATTGGGTCTTTTATTGTTTTGCGGGATATTAAGCATATAAAAACAAAGTTTTTTTTTTTTTTTTTGTTGGAAGTTTATGAGTAATTTTAAGCGTCTAGTATCAGCTACTTGTAGTTGTCACACTTGGCATAAGTTTACATTGCTTTTTGAGCGAGCAATTATGAGATTTGTAAATGTTAAAATCACAACTTTGGTTTCAAATAGTGAGTGACAGTGAGAAGAACTCACCATCTAATGGACTTTTTTTTGTTTTATATTTTTTAATTATATATTAGTATTATTATATATTATTATTCTATTTTAAATTATATTCTAAAATTTTGTTATATTAGGTTTTTTCTATTAGAATAGAAAAATTATTTTTCTAGTCTAATTGAATGTATCTAATATATATTCTATTCTTTATATTATTATATATTCTGTATTCTTTATATATTAAAAATAGAATATATATAAATATTAAAATTTTTTAATATATATTATTTATTATTTATTTAAAAATATTTTTGATTTTATAAAATGTTTATTTTATTTATATTCAAATTTTTAATTTTATTTATATTCAAATTTATATATAATATTTTTTTAGATAAATTTGTATATAATTTTTACATAATTTTATATATTCATGACATAGTTAATGTGAAAAGCAAAGAAGTACTATGTTATGATGAGGATTAGGATTCCATCTTCACCTATAGTAGAGAAATTAGTGGATCAAAAACCACAAGTGATCCTTTTCAATATCTATGGTTCACCATTTATCAAAATCTATAGGATGTGACTTTAGGAATGTGGGGGGTTCCTAAGTCCTCTCTTAAGTCATAAACAAATCAAAACATCAAGAAGCTCTTGAGGGCAAGTTACTTGGGAACCTAGTCGTTTTAGAGCTTTGTTTTGTAAGAAAAAAGGAAAATTTCTAGGAAACAAATCCCAGGCATAACGCTTTCAAAGTCTGCTTAGGGTAACAAGCTAAAAAAAAGGAAAGGAAAGGGGGGCAAAAAGAAAGGGTAAAAAAAAGTTTGCATTTTGTGCTTAGGCTGTCGATAAATTTTGAATTAAAATTTTGCATTTATTTAACTTCCAGTTTTTGCAGGAAAAAAGGGGCAAATATCATTTGTTTTGAAACTTTTTTGAGTAAATAACATATTTTAAAATATTTGAACTGAACGGTATATTTACAGTGTAAATAGCCATATTTATGGTGTAAGTAAACCGCATGTACTGTGTAAATATGCTATTGAGTTCATAGTGGTCTAACTTAATTCACAGAAACTAATTGGAGCTGCCAGGATGGGTACTGAGATGGGCTTTAAATTTCCTAACAAAAAAATAGAAAAATTGCAGTAAATAATACTTTTTCACAATAGTAAATAACAAGTATTGAAATAGTAAATATTAAATTTATGGTGTAAATAATTTATTTATTTCTTATTTTTAATGTAAATAATTTTTAAGTATGTAGTAAATAGATTTAAGATATAAATAATTTATTTATCTTTTTGTCTACAATGTAAATGATTCTTATTTGCATCATAAATCTGCTATGTATTATAAATATTTTCAAAACTTACTATTTATTTCAAAAAGTTTTCAAAATCTTCTATTTCCCTCATTGTTCCTAAAAAATAATGCTTCTTTTTTTTTTCTCCTTTTTTTTTATTTGCCTTTCTTTTTGAAGAAAAAAGAGACAAACACATATTTGGTTGGTATTTGACAACTTGGTTGACTTTGTAACTGGATTCTGGGCACATTTATCATCCTTTGGGTTCTGGTCCAAAGAAGTAGTGGGCCAAGTTTGCTCTGGGTTTCTTCCTCATCCCGTTTCCATTTCAATTGGACCATGTTGGGCTTTCTGACTGTCTTGCCAGAAGGTCCACCCAGGAACTTTAATGAAACAATTTTTTGAAAATAATTCTCAACAATAATTCTTTTATTATTAAATAAAAAAGGAACTTCAATTGGACCATGTTGTCCTTTTGTGTTGAGCTTGGTGGACCAACTTGGATAGAATAATTGCTTAGGATAAGATTGAATTATAATGCAAAAGTTTGTTTAGCACCAAATAAATAAACAAGTAAACAAGCACATCTAAACAACGAAAATGGACTCATGATCGGGAACTTGTATGAACACCTCAAATAACTAAGAACTTGACACAAACAAAGAAAAAACATGCGTGCTAGAGTGCCGACTGATTGGACTCTGGTACTTAAGTTAGCAAGCAAGCACATTAAAATTTGATAGGGTTTTGGTATTGTGTTTGAGGTGGAGTTCGCAAGCGAAGTCTACTGATGGTGCACGTTTTGAAATTGCTAAATTTGGTCAAGTTTATTTTTTTCTCTAGATCTGTTAGCAGAAAGATAGATACCTACTAGCTTTTTTTTATTTTTTATTTTCGGTTCTCAACGGAGAAATTAAGTGACTTTGACCCCTTAAGTATTGGGTATTTATAGACTGTAATAGACCAACCAGTAGTTAGGGCAGAATTGACTTTGGCTATTAATGAGATTTCTTCCCCTTGTTGTGGTGTGCATGGTATTAGGAACCCATTAATGGAAGAGCAATTCGAGGATATTTGTCTACTCTTTGAAATGTTTCACGTGAAGTAAATGCATGGCGTTGATTGTAAGATCTCTTCACCCCTGGCAATTTCAGAGAAAAGAGCATAGCACTTGCTCCGTCATAGAAGAGCAAGGCATATTGTCACGTCCCAAAAGAGCTCTTGTTAAGAGGTGGGCAGCCCATGACTTAAGTACTGCTCTTCAATCCTCTACCTAGCCGATGTGGGACTTTTTGTACGTTACATTCTCCTCCACCCAATCGCGTGACGCCTCCGTCACGGATCGGCTCCCCTGAGGGTCCCACTGGACCGTGGAGAGTCCACACACCAGGTAAGCAGTACCTCGCTCTGATACCACTTGTCACGTCCCAAAAGAGCTCTTGTTGAGAGGTGGGCAGCCCAGGACTTAAGTACTGCTCTTCGGTCCTCTACCTAGCCGATGTGGGACTTTTTGTACGTTACAATATGCTCACATGGAAGACTAGAACATGTTCTTAAAGAAGAAAAGAGTGTGCTGGGTCTAAAAGAAAATTCTGGATCCATTCCTGGGTGTAGTACCGAATAAATATTGAGGACCTAACTATATTATTAACAAAATTAAGCTAACTTACTTGAGCTATAATAAAGCTAACGTGTAACAATACGATGTAGGATGACAAAATACGGACTTTGATACCAAATGTAACTCTACGACTATTCAAGCCATTGCTTAGTACTTATTTCTTATTCTTAATCTTACTTTCATACTTATAAAAGTGCAAAATCATTTTTTTTATAACGTGCTTATGTTTCTTAAAAGGTCATTGAAAATACATTAAAAAAAGTGTTTTGCTTAAATTACAAACACACATTTAAACTATAGTCGTACTAATATGCTATTAAATGGTCACATACTTTAATAATTATAAAGTCTTTAAAAAACCAAATTTAAAGTTGTAGCAGTATCTATACCCGACCTTTACATCTATCTCACAGTCTCATCCAGCTCATCAATAACTTATGTAGTCCTCTTAGGAAGATTTCTTATAGCATGAAGAAACTGAATGAGCTTTCACTCAGTAAGTCCAAACGTATCTCACAAAATATTTTAAAGGAATAAAAATAATAAAATAATGTATGATTATAATTATGCTTAATCATGAACATCTTATTATTAATCTTAACTTGTTCTAAACTGTGGGCCAAAATGTTTGTTCTAGATGTATGTGACCATCGAACACCGAGATCGTGATTTTACTTGACATGGTGCTTTTTTTAAGTCGGGAGACTTCTAATCCTCCTCTTGGATAGGGAATTTGGTATGACACTCAATTATAATATCTTGATTATTTTGATTTGAGAGTTTAAATTATCATTCATGTAAACTTAAGGAATATATTAAAATGATTTGGTATCTAAAGTAGTAAGCATAACAAATGCAATGACAACCTAAACATTTGTAGAGTATATGAAAAATCATTTTCTTCATGTCATAGGTGAAATTTAAAACTTACTTGGATCCTTCCCTAGCGTTTTCCAATTTAATCATTTCCCTCTATTAGTCGGCTTGTCCTATTTTCAAACTTTCTCGGGATAATCTCAGTGGCTACTTACTATCCACAACAGTACAGAAACCTAGCCACACTTAGTGAAAAATTATGTTCCAGACGGTATTGCGATTTTGGCCCGAGATATAAAAATTTTGACATTTTTACCCATAAAACCAAAAAGAAGTATTTTATACTATAATATCCAATTTTTCACAAGGATTGAAACTTTCAAAAGCTCCTTAATCATATTCAAACAATTTCGAAATACTTTCCTTTTTTTAATCATTTTAAAATTTTGTGATTAAACTTCGTAATATCTACAACTAAAAATCCGTGTAGAAATTCTAAAAATCTTATTTCCCCAAAGAGCTCAAAGTTAAATAGAGTTTTTTATTTTTTATTTTCCTACACACTATCCACCTCCTTATCATTCTCATCCATTTCCAATGTTTTCTCCCATGTTTTTAATCAATGTTGTAAAATGTTATCAGTTATATTAAATAATACATAGCATAACATGTTATCTTAAAGGCATTTTAACAACATTTTGAGAAAAACGTCATTAATCTCTTGTTGTGAAAAGCTATTTTTTGTTGCAGTACATTACTATTTAATTTCCATCAATAATAGTTCACCTATCTATATAGGTATGAACTATGTACTACTTTACTGTGTTGTTCAGAGTACTTTTTTGAGTGCCTCTATACACTAAACTTTTACACTAGGTGAGTAGACACCAAAAATCTATACCAGTTTAATAGATGGGTATATTGTCCACTTATTCAATGTTTGGTGTATGACATGATATTTAATCTTATAAAAGCATATTTACTTTATGAATATTTGTCACAAAATTTAGATTTTGATAATAATTCTCATGACATTTATTTTGCCCTTAAAACATTTAACAAATTTTTGAGCATTCTGCTCACAAATAAATTGCATGCAACAATTCACAAAAAATTACACATGTAATACACATAGAATTTTATTACATCTTGATCACAAAATTTCACAATAACAAAATATGGAAATTTCTAAGGAAATTCATTGTTTAAATCTTAATTAAATTCTAAATTAAAAAAATGATTTTTTTAGAGTTATATGTTCTATATATATATATATTTATATCATAATAAAGAATAAATAAAGGATGATTCTGGTTGCACCCATTTTAACTCTTTTACACCCTTCTAAAATATAACGCCACAAATTTTTTGGAAACACCCTGCATATTTTTAAAATAACTAAATTTACTTATTATACACTTAAATAGTTTCAAAATTATCCTTAAAACATTTTCATTAGATTAGTACTTTCACTCACCTCTTTTTCCTTTTTACATCCACCATTTTATTTTATTATTATTTTAATATCCTTTTTCTCTCTCCCTTTTTTTTTTATTGAAATGTAATGAGGGAACAGACAAATATGGTGATAATATGGTTTCACACCCACCTACATGTCACGAATCTATAAAATATAGCAAAGGGAAGAATTGTTAACGTTAGCAACAAAACTAAACTTAAACTATATTATGAAACAAAACAATATATGCACGAAACAAAAAAGAGAAAAAAATATAAGATTTTTTTGCACTGTTACCTCTTAAAACTTTTTGTGGTTAGAAAATCAGTCCTAAAAAAATGGGCAATTGGCTCCCTAAACTTCAAAATGTGTTGCATTAATGGTCAAATTGATAACTCAATTTTTTTTTTTCTCAATAGAAATTGCATGTGCATTGCACGTGGACATCAAATGGGTGGCAGAACTAGGAATCCAATAAAATTGCTCTTTCCCATCCTTAAAAAAAGAGAAAAAAAAAATTTCAAAGTTTTATGCCTTAATTTGAATCTAGCATGTTTAGCATGTTTGGTTTACCAGTTTTCATAAAAATTTAAATTTTTATGAGAGAAAATAATATAACAAACTGATTCAAATGTGTTTCGAACATGGAAACCAACGTGCCAATAGTTTCTCTTTCAAATTCGATCCAAATAAACTAAAAAAAACACAACTCATGACATTAATGCATTCTAGATAAAGATCTTAAAACTCTATTTCTCTTTTCCAAAAGAACGAAAAAGGCAAACTCTCACACTCCTTCTTATGCATTGGTAGCATCCTAACCTATTTTTTAGACCTTGCTAACACATTTGTAAACATTTTTGGTTTAAAAAACATATAGCTGTTGCAATGTCAGTTAATCTCCTTCCTTCCCATGACACAACAAGCAAAGCGAAAGAAAATTTAAAACTCAGAATAAAAACACTATGTACCCAACTATACTTAATCTAAAACTAGAAAAACCAACAGGAAAAAGTTAAAGAGAGCAAGCTCGTGGGCGCCAGTGATATCTAACAAAGGAAGAGGTATGATGAGACCTGGATCTGTCGATAGTGAGAAAAGCCTTATGACAAGGAGACCTGGCAGGGGAAGGGAAACTGTGATGCCGAGATGTTAGAGGATGGGTAGGCGATGGAGATCTAAGTGGGTTGGAGGGGAGATAGCTTCTAATGGCTGTTGTTGTTGGAATTAATTCCAATATTATGTAGGCTAATATATTAAATAAATGTGTATTAATGTTATCAAATAAGATTAGCTTAATTAAAGTAATCTAATAAAGTATAAATTTTGGGTTTTAAAGCATTTCATAGAGTGTGGGTATAAAATTATATGTAGAGACCTAAAGTTTAATTTCTATTTTTATGATGGGTAAAAATAGAAATAAGAAAAAGTTAAAATATTATAAATGGTTGTGGTCCCTGAGTCATAACGTTACGTGACTTTTTTGGCATCCAACCACTGGAAAAGACAGAGAGAAAACTTCCTCTCATAGAAATTATACATTCTTGACTCAGAAGATCAAGAACTAAAAATTCATAAATTCTAACAGATTCAAGTATGCTTTCGCTATAATTCTTGATGAATTAACATAAGTCTTGGGATTTGATGATGGTTTTCATCATTAGAATTTAGTTCCCACAAGTGACATCGGAGCCTCCTCATGTTGAATCATTGAGACTTTCTCAATATTTTTTTCGGTTGAATATTTTTACGTTGAAAACAATTCATGATTATATATCTTTGAATTCGGGATATATATGTAAATGGTTGAAAACAGTTTATATACATGTAAATGGTTGAATACAGTTTATACATATATATTTACATTTTCTTCAGTATGAAACCATTGTTTTAATGAAACTGCCCTGTTCAATATGCCGCACGCATGCCGTGTAATTAATTATGACTGCTGTTTATTTAATATGAATGTGAATATGCGTTTATTTAATGGCTGCCTGTTCAATATGAATGTGTATATGCGTTGTGTGTGGGTTAAGTAACCCTTTGGATTACCAGTGGCATTCTCATTGCCGCTGGCAAAGAAGTCCAGTTGAGATTGTCAGGCCTCGCCGGAGAGGTAGAGCCGCGGCCTCTGGGAACGGCGGTGCATGAAAACCACTGCCCATAGCAAGCAGCCACATAAGGAGGAATTAAAAAAAAAAGAGAAAAGGGCTTTTGTTGGGTTTCGTCGACAGCTTGCTGTTTCGCCGCCGACGCCGGTACTCTCTAGATGCGGCTGTGAAGACGCGCCGACGAGTAGAGAGGGTGGTGAAGTTCCAGCGGTGGTAGCCATTGCCACCGCCTGAAGACTCTTCCCAGGGGTCTTGTTTTGTTCTGGGCTTCGGCCCAGAACTTACATATGGTCTACACGGGCCAAACAGGCTCGTGGCCAGATGAAACCCAGGGGCTCAACCACTGGGTGACCAGAAACAAAAAAAAAAAAGGGAGAGGTGAGGCTACTTTTACACGGGCCCAAGGAGCCTATGAACAGCAAGAAACCTAGGGGCTCAACCCCTGGGTGATCCGGAATAAAAATAAAAAAAAGGGTAATAGGCGTGGGTCATTTTTAATTTGGGTTGAGTTTTAATACCAGGTCAAATAATAGGTTAATGGGTTGGGTTTGGGTAAAGAGCTAGATAGAGTAACCTGTCCTTACAGTATCTGACCCGTAGGGACCCGATCAGGTTGACTTTGACCTTGATCCTTGACTTTGACTTTAACCAAAAAATATTTTTTAATTTTTTATTTTAATTTTGGTCATTTTTGGTGCAATTTTAAATTCAAATATTGGTATTTTATATGTATTTTGAAATGAATTAATTGAAGCAACATGTCACTAAAGTGATCTCTCTTATGGGAATTAATTTATTTTAAAATACAAATGGTTGTGTTCATGCAACGTATGCGAATATTGACCGGCTCAAAGGAAGGTTAATATTTAACATAATTGCATATACACCTGTGGTAATAAACATGTGATGATTATCTGGTTTTACATGTGAATAATAAATCGGCCTAAAGAAAGATTTATTGTTTGACATGTACTTATTGTCAATGTTTGATTACTACGCCAAGAGTATCACTTACAAATTAATATTTTTGTCCAAAGACTAAATATTAATATTGTGCTAGGCATCTTGTGATGGGCCCTACCATTACTTGAATTTATTTAAGTATGATATGGAACTTATGTGAGCTTCTTGTTTTGCTGTTTTGTTGTTTTGTTCTCTGTTTAGTTGCAAGTTCTGCTTCTAATATTTCTGCTAGCATCAATACAATTCCCGTACTTAATGGCACAAACTTCAAGGCATGGCAAGAGAACATTATGATTGTTCTTGGAGTCATAGATTTAGACCTTGCATTGAGGGTTGAACAGCCTCTTGACCTTATAGATAATAGTTCTTTTGATGAAAAGAGGGACATGGAAAGGTAGGAACGTTCGAATCGCATGAGTCTAATGATCATGAAGCGTGCTATTCTAGAAACTTTCAGGGGCACTATGTCCGAAAAGGTTACTACTGCCAAAGGTTGTCTTGAGGAAATTGAGAAGAGGTTTACCAAGAACAAAAAGGCTGAAACAAGTACGCTTTTGGCAAACCTTATTTCAATGAGGTATAAAGGAAAAGAAAACATAAGCGAGTACATCATGGAGATGTCTCATCTTGCTTCGAAACTAAAGGTACTTAAGTTAGAGCTGTCCAAGGACTTACTCATGTATTTAGTTCTGATATCTCTTCCTACATAGTTCAGTCAATTTAAAATGAGCTACAACTGTCAAAAGGACAAATGGTCCTTTAATGAGCTCATCTCATATTGTGTGCAAGAAGAGGAAAGACTGAAGCAAGAGAAGGCAGAGAGTACTCATTTGGCTACAAACTTTAAGGACAAGAAAAAGAAAAGGAAGAAAGGCAAGGAAGTTGCAGGTGCGGCGCCACAAAAGAAACAACAAAAGGGACAAGGTGATGAATTTACCTATTTCTTCTGTGGAGGTAAGGGGCACAAGAAGAAGCAGTGTACCAATTACCACGTATGGGGTGCAAAGAAATGTATGCTTCTTAATCTAGTTTGTTCTAAGGTTAATTTAACTTTGGTACCAAGACACACTTGGTGGATAGATTCCAACACTACTACTCACATAAGTGTGTCTATATAGGGTTGCTTGAGCTGCCGAAAGCCAAGTGATGGTGAAAGATACATCTATGTGGGCGATGGCAAATCAGTGGAAGTTAAGGCAATAGAAACATTTAGGTTATTATTAAAGACTAGATTTTATTTGGATTTGAATGAGACTTATGTTGTACTGTCGTTTAGACAGAATTTGGTTTCTGTTTCTGTATTGGACAAATTTGGTTATTCTTGTTCATTTGAAAATAGTAAATTTAGTCTTTTTTAAAATTCAAAAGTTATTGGTTCTGGTTCTTTATCTATTTATGATAACCTTTATTTAATTGATACGGTTACCTCATTTAATGAAACCTTGCATATAAGTACACGTGGTGTAAAACAAAAATTAACTAATTAGAATTTCGCTTCATTATGGTACAAGAGAGACTAGTGTCTGACGGGATTTTTGATCCCCTTAATTTTACAGATTTTGAAATTTATGTTAATTGCATAAAGGGAAAACAGACAAACATAAAGAGATTAGATGCCACCAGGGCTTTAGACGTCTTAGAACTAATTCATACGGATATTTGTGGGCCATTCCCTATGGCTTCTTGGAATGGTCAACAATATTTTATTACGTTCATAGATGATTTCACACTATATGGCCACCTGTATCTCATTCATGAGAAGTCCCAGTCACTGGATGTGTTTAAGAATTATAAGGCTGAAATTGAGAACCAACTCAGCAAAAGGATTAAAAGCATCAGATCTGACCGTAGTGGAGAATACTATGGCAAATATGATAGATCAGGTGAACAACGCCTATGACCTTTTGCTAAGTTCGTAGAGGAGTGTGGTATTGACCCACAGTACACCATGCCAGGATCAC
Organism: Artocarpus hirsutus; assembly: GCA_946598075.1. Taxonomy (NCBI): domain Eukaryota; kingdom Viridiplantae; phylum Streptophyta; class Magnoliopsida; order Rosales; family Moraceae; genus Artocarpus; species Artocarpus hirsutus. The sequence continues at coordinate 14,730 of CAMOHE010047361.1, forward strand.
CTAACATGAATGGTATTGCTGAGAGGCGAAACAAAACACTTAAGGACATGGTGAGGAGTATGATTAGTTACTCTACCTTGCCAGAATCTCTCTGGGGAAAAGCCGTAAAGACTGCAGCTTATATACTCAACAGAGTTCCAACTAAAGCAACTGCTAAAACCCCTAATGAGCTTTGGACAGGCAAGAAGCCTAGTTTGAAGCACTTGCACATTTGGGGTTGTCCAGCTAAGGCAAGGCCTTATAAGCTTAATGAAAAGAAATTAGACTTAAGGACGGTGAGTTGTTATTACTCTAAGAGGTCAAGGGGTTACAAAATTATAATCCCACAACTAAGTTGATTTTCGAGATGGAAACTACTCGGTTCTTTGAGGATGCCTTGTTTGCTAGGGGAGATAGGGTGAATGACTTTGTTTTTGAAGAGGAATATGTTGATATTCTTACAGCTGTTATTGACATTGATCAGGTTCCTATTCCTGACATTGTTCAAGAAGTAGATCCAAATCAAGACTATGTCGGAGAACCTCCTATTCCAGAAATTGTTCTAGAAGAACAAACTCTTCCACCTCAAGAACCTATGCCATTAAGAAGATCCACTAGAGAAAGAAAAAGTACGATTCTTGATGATTACATCATATTTCTCCAAGAACATAAGGTTGACATTGGAGTGGTGGGAGATGATCTAATCAGCTTTCGTCAAGCCATGGAAAGTTTCAAATCTCAAAAGTGGATCGATGCCATGAATGAGGAGATAAAGTCCATGAAAGACAATATTGTTTGGGATCTTGTCCCGTTGCCTGAAAGTGCGAAACTCATTGATTGCAAATAGATATCTAAGACCAAGAGGGATTCAAAGGGCGATGTGGAGAGATATAAGGCTCGTCTTGTTGCAAAGGGCTTTACTCAAAAGGAAGGCATCAACTATAAAGAGACTTTCTGCCCAGTTTCTTTGAAAGACTCTTTTAGGACAATAATGGCATTGGTACCACATTTTGATCTTGAGCTTCATTAGATGGATGTGAAGACTGCGTTTCTCAATGGCGACATTAATGAGATAGTTTATATGGTGCAACCAGAGAACTTTGTGTCAGGAGATGCAAAGAAGATGGTTTGCAAATTAAAGAAATCCATCTATGGGCTTAAGCAGGCGTTTCGTCAGTGGTATTACAAATTTCATCAGGTTATCATCTCATTTCATTTTGAGATGAATATGGTCAATGATTGTATATATCATAAGTTCAGTGGGAGTAAGTATATTTTCTTGGTTTTATATGTCAATGACATATTGCTTGCCAACAATGACATAAGCTTATTGCATGAAATCAAGAGATTTCTATCAAAGAAATTTGAGATGAAGAATCTTGGGGACGCCTCTTTTGTATTAGGCATACAGATACACCGAGATCGCTCTTGGGGTATACTTAGATCATCACAAAAGAGTTATATCGAGAAGGTACTTAAGAGATTTGGCATGCAAGATTGTAAACCAGGTGACACCCTTGTTGCTAAGGGAGACACGTTTAGTCTCAATCAATGCCCTAAGAATGATTTTGAGGTTAAGGAAATGCAGAAGATTCCTTATGCGTCACCAATAGGGAGTCTAATGTATGCTTAGATTTGTACGCGTCTGGATATTGCGTACGTTACAAGGATGTTAGGCAGATACTTAAGTAATCCAAGGATGGATTATTAGAAAGCAACCAAACGAGTCATGCGTTATTTATAGAGAACGAAAGATTACATGCTCACATATAGAAGATCGAATTAGTTGGAGATCATTGGGTATTCAGATTTTTGATTTTGCTGGGTGCTAAGACAGTCAAAGATCCACATTGGGCTATATCTACCTGCTTGTTGGAGGAGCTATATCTTGGAAAAGTGTTAAGCAGATACTAATAGCTTCCTCTACCATGGCAGCAGAGTTTATAGCGTGTTATAAGGCATCTAACCATGGGATATGGCTGCAGAATTTTGTCACTAGGTTGCGAATTGTGGATGGATTTGAAAGACCACTTAAGATATTTTGTGACAATAAGTCAACAGTGCTATATTCCAATAACAACAGGAGCTCAACAAAGTCGAAGCATATAGACATTAAGTTCCTCGTTGTTAAAGAAAGAGTACAGAGCAGTCAGGTGTCTATAGAGCATATTGGGACAAACTTTATGGTTGTGGATCCGCTTATGAAAGGAGTACCACCCAAGATTTTTCATGAGCACATTACTCAAATGGTTATTGTATCTCTTGAGGATATATCATTTTAGTGGGAGTTAGTATTTTGGATGCTTTCTTGTTGTACGTAGACACATTTTATGGTTATTTTTTATAAAAATAAAGTTTATAGTTTATTTTCACTCTGTATATGTTTGATTTGATCTTACTAAAGGATAAGGATGTACCAGTAGGAAATAGGCATGTTAAGATCACATCACATGAAATTTCCTTGCTACACATCCATACTTGATCTATGTCGTTCGTTATATTAATATACGTGACCATTTATGGGTTTAGTTACGTTGAATGTAACGAAGACCGCTTTGCTTCTATATTGATATGATTGATGGACTGGATTGATTGGAGATGCTTTTGGTAATGATAGCACAATTCATGAGCTCGTAAGGTATAATTTACATTTAAAAAGTTTTATATATAGCCCAAGTGGGAGATTGTTGGAATTAATTCCAATAATATGTGGGCTAATATATTAAATAAATGTGTATTAATGCTATCAAATAATATTAGCCTAATTAAAGTGATCTAATAAAGTATAAAGTTTTGGGTTTTAAAGCATCTCATAAAGTGTGGGTATAAAATTATATGTAGAGACCTAAAGTCTAATTTCTATTTTTATGATGGGCTAAAATAGAAATAAGAAAAAGTTAAAATATTATAAATGGTTGTGGTCCCTGAGTCAGAACATTATGTGACTTTTCTGGCATCCAATCACTAGAAAAGACAAAGAGAAAACTTCATTTCATAGAAGTCATACATTCCTGATTTAGAAGATCAAGAACTAAGAATTCAGCTATTCTAATGGATTTAAGTATGCTTCCGCTATAATTCTTGATGAATTAACATGAGTCTTAGAATTTGATGATGGTTTTCATCAATAGAATTTAGTTCCCACAATTGTGTGTTGGTTTTCTTTTTTTTTTTTTTTTAATTCTATTCTTTAAAAAAAAAAAACAACAAATTCCCTTGAAAGGAGTTGCGTGATCCATACATATTGTTTTTTCTTTTTTTTTTAATTTTTTATTTTGTGCATATATTGTTTTGTTTTGTTTTGTTTCTCTCACCTTATTTCTCTTTTCATATCCGCCATGTTATTTATTATTATTTTAATATCCTTATTCTCTCTAATTTTTTTATTGAAATGTAAAGAGGAACTAACATAAATGAGGATAAGATGGTTTCACATCTACCTGTATGTCACAAATCCACTTAATATAGCCAAAGAAAGAATTGTTACTGTTTACGACAAAACTAAACTGAAACTGTGTTATCAAACAAAACAATATATGTATGAAACGAAAAACAAAACAAATGTAACCCCTTGAACTTTTTGTGGTTGGAAAATCAATTCCTTAAAAAAAATTGACAATTGACTTCCTAAACTTCAAAATGTGCTGCATTAATAGTCAAATTGATAAATCCATTTTTTTTTCTCAATAGAAGTTGCATGTGCATTGCATGTGGGCATCAAATGAGTGGCAAAACTAGGAAACCAATTGCTCTTTCCCATCCTTCAAAAAAGAGAAAAGAAAAATTTTTGAAGTTTTTTGCCTCCATTTGAATCTAAGCCCATTTGGTTCACGAGTTTAAATATAAATTTAAATTTTTACAAGAGAAAATAATATAACAAAATGGTTCGAAATGTGTTTCGAACGTAGAGACAAAGGGGCCAATAGCTTCTCTTTCAAATTCCATCCAAATAAACTAAAAAACACACAACTCATGACATTCATGCATTCCTAGATAAAAGATCTTAAAACTCCCTTTCTCTTCTCCAAAAGAACAAAAAGACAAACTTCCGCACTCCTCGTTATGCATTGGTAGCATCCAAACCCATTGTTTGGACCTTGGTAACATATTTGTCAACACTTTTTATTTAAAAAACATATAGTTGTTGCAATGTCATATGATCTCCTTTCTTCCCATGACATAGTAACATAAGCAAAAGAAAATTCAAAACTCAAATTCTATAAAGAAACACTAACATCTTAGAATCCAACAATACTTAATCTAATGAGCAACTTATAAGAATGCCTCCAAGTGCGTCACCTTATTTAAAATACTCTCTAACAAACCACTTATTAAAACTGCATTTTTATTAGAAATTGAGGATTTATTAAAATACTGGATTTATTAAAATACTAAGTTATCCTTCCTCCTACTCACACATGTAGGATGCCAAAATTGAACCCGTCATGTTCCGTCCTAGAACCCACCAGCTTCTAAACCTACCACATTCTAAACCAGCCTCTGATCGTAAGAACGGTGTATCAGATTGTAACCTGCTATGTTCCAACTTAGAATCGACTAGATTCTAATATTTTTCTAAAATAAAAAAGCACTAACTGCCTTTGGTTGCCAACTCAGGTGTCAGGTTGTAACTTGCTAGGTTTCAACTTAAAACCTATTAGATTCCAATATATTTTTTTAAAGCTACCATTTTTGTCTTGAAACACAACTAAACCCGTCAGGTTCCATCGTGAACTAATCAGAATTCATCAGATGCCGTCCTAAAACTCGTTGGAACTGTAACAAACCATTCTAGCAAAAAAAAAAAAAAGATTTACAAACTTTGCAAAAATCATTACATGAATATGCTAATGTTCATGAAAACGAGATATACAAACCCGTAACTTAAAAAAAAGATCAAAATAGATCTAGAACAGGGAAGGCGATATTCCATAGCATAGAACTTAACAACAATCAGATTAAAACAAAAAAAAAATAATAATAAAGAAAAATAACAATCAGATCGTGAAAGAGGACGAACTTGACGTCGGCATGGCACCAGATCTGGAACGGAGACTCATTGTTGTCAGTCGATCTGTAAATCTTCAAGCGTTAGACAAATCAAGCAGATCCGACGGAGTTCAACCCGCAACAACGATTCCCATAGGAAAAGATGTCGACGAGAAATCGCTCACCGAGAACACCATGAAATCGTTGTCCATTGTATGGACCTACATTAAAGGGAGGTCGATGATAAGCGAGGAACCGCGGTGCGTGGCAACGGCGGTGGAGAGACTAAGGAAAGTGTCGATAGCGGCGAAGGAGGATGCAGTGGCGGTGATATGTAGCGTGTGCTGCATGTTGGGAGAGAGGAAAATGAAGGACACGGTGGTCAGAAGCAATGGCGTGGTAAACATTCTACTGGTGATGCAAAGATCTACGACGGAGAAAAAAGAGTTGCCGGAGAAAAGAGAGACACCGAGGAGATGAGACGCCAGAGAAGGAAGAAAGATAGGGAGATCTGATAGAGAGAGAAGGGGAAATCGGTAGAGAGAGATTTTTTATCATATCTGGATTTGCTTTGGCGTTGAGTAATTATATAAAATTAAGGGCAAAACAGTAGATTGTAAAATAGAATAATAAAAAAGGAAGAAAGAGGGTAGTTATATAAACAGAAAAAAAAGAAGGCATTTTTAATAAAGGGTGTCATGTTGGGCCCGGGTGACATCTAGTGAAGGAAGATATATGACGAGGCCTAGATCTGTCGATAGTATGAAGCGTCTAGCGACATGGAGATCTGGTGAGGGGAAGGGAAATTATGATGACGAGATGTTGGAGGATGGGTAGGCGATAGAGATCCACTTAGGTTGGTGGGGAGATAGCTTCTAATGGCTACTCTGTGTTGATTTTTTTTTTTTTTTAAATTTTGTTCTTTGAAAAGACAACAAATGCCCTTGAGAGGAAGTCACGTGATCCTCATGAGGCAAAAATCGTTTGCAATTTGACATACATTATAAATTGGGCCATTGCTACAATACATTGTATACTTTAAGGAGTTAATTCCCAATTTTTTTTAGGGACTGATTTTTCAACTATAAAAAGTTCAAGGAGTAACGTTGGAAGAAAGCCAAAACGTAAAAGATTAATTGTAGTGAATTACAAAGAAAATTTAATGTAGCTCCATACAATTCCTTCTGGAATAGTCATTTCAAGGTGAAAATTAAGATTTGTTATAAATTTGAAAATAACAAGGATTTTTTTTTTGAAATGACATGGATTAATGCATTAGGAGTTACTTGTTTGAATATACGATATATATAGGTGTGCAGAGAGAAAAAAGATGTATCATAATTACTATTTAATAAGAAAAATAGTTATGTAATTAGTTTAATTATAGATGTCCTTTAAATTTTTTCCTAATAAGAAAATTTATTTAAAAAATGTGTAAATAATCATGGAAAAATATGGTTGTAAATAAAACCACCTTTGAAAAAATAAAGCTCTTCCTTTTTATTTAAAAGGAAAAATTAAAGAGAACCTTTTTTTTTATGGGAAAAGGGCATCGTACCTGCAATTTTCTAGACAAAGAATATAAAATAAAAAATAAAAAAGATTAAGTGTTCACGTGGCTATGTCCAACTCCAGGCACCGAGTTCCCCCAACGACTGCCAACAATGTCAAACAAGATAAG
>CAMOHE010047362.1:0-36352 GCA_946598075.1 Artocarpus hirsutus
TGCCAGGCCTATTGTGATGTGATATGCATTGAAGAAATCAAATGCCATATTCAGCCACAGGTGAATATAACATGTATATATATTATATAATATTTAATTCTTATATGTATTAAATAATATATATATATATATATATATATTAAATGTGTAGTCTTTTGATGTTATAATACATGACTTACAATGGGCCTTATATGATTTACTAGAGAAGGTCATATTTAGCCATGTTCACCCGTGAATGAACATGAAAAAATATATCTAAATATATATATATACATAGATGGACCGGCCCGGCCTAGGCCAGTGGGCCGAGATGGGCCGGTCTGGCCCACAATTTTCCATGGGCCGTGCCGGGCCGGCCCATGGGCAGACATATACTGGCCCAACCCAGCCCACCAGTATTTATGGGCCATGCCGTGTCGTGAACAGTGTCAGACCGTATCGGCTCGACCCATCATTGTAGCAGGACCGGCTCGTGCCGGCCCATTGTTGCATCTCTAATGCCTCCAAACTACAGGAAATAGGATTACATCCTCAAATCCATACCGAGTAAATCAAAAGACATAAATCCATAAATAAGAGTCTGCTAATAACTTAGGATCAAAAAAATCTTATATGTGACAATTGGTCTATGTGATTAGAACTTGGTATACTTAACGAAATTATTACTTGTTCATATTATTTCGTCCTAGTCTTACATAATCTCATTATATACGATGCACTTATTTAATGACTTACTATATTAACAGTTTGGATAAGATCGTTCCATTCTCAATGGGAATGACTTGTAGTAGTAACGGTTACCTAAAGATACCATACTTTAATTGAATAATTAATTATAATAATTATATGTCATTGACCATTTTAATTATCATCCTTAAAGCTTATCCTATTGTATATAATATTTAAAATATAAGAGGTCACATAGATAGTTATAGAATTTTAATGATATTCATAAAGTATTTGTTGATAGGTAATTTCGTACTAGGCCCTTACGATGGCCCAAGCCCAACATCCTTGTCCTACGGCATCGACAAGCTTGATTCCTGGACCTAAACCACACTTAGGGAACTATCGTGGGTCATAAATTGGTAGGCCACAAGTATTCAAATGGGCCTATTTATTTTGGTTTAAATCAATTTTAAGTCCTGTTTGGATCTTAAAGTTAATTGAATTGAAATAAATGAGTGACGAAGAAAATAAACCTAAAAATCCCTCCTTTTTACCCTTAAAAATAGCCCAAAAACTCTATTTTTTGCTTAGCACAGCCTAAAGAGTCAAAAACCAAATCTGGAAATCATTTTCATAGCAAAAATGTTGAAAAAACCTAACAATAAAGCACCAGGTATGCCTCTAGAGCACCCAGTACACCTCTAGAGGGGCTTCGTTTATGGCAAGACAACATTCACCTGAGTCAAAAATCCACCATCAGAGGTGTTGCGTGTTCGCTTCTGTCATCGATTCCTGCCTTAAATTTTGAAGAAATACTGATGATGCATCAAAAATTTTAGAATTGATGAAAATAGAAAGACGTAGCTCCAAAGGGAGGAGCATGCTTGTTAGTTCTCTAGAAATAGATGGTTAGTCTTAGTCAAATCACTCAGGAGCATTATGCCTAAAAGAGCTTTTGGGTAGCCATAATGTTTGGTATTTCTGGCCAACTCGAAAATCAACATCCGAAAGCACCTGACGCCGCTTGCTCTGGAGGGAAACAAAGCCATCATGTGGTGTCAAAGTACTAGATACCAGCTCTAGAGCAAGTTAGCCACCTTCATTACAAATATCCCTTATCTTCTCTATTCAACGAGACATGATCAGAGGGACTTAAGTCCATATTTCCATACCATTTTCACCCTTTATAGCTTTAGAAAATCATCATCCTCTTCTAAGTTTGTGCTTTTTAGACTTGAAAGATTTTCTAGAAATTTTCTAGAAAACTCATTGCCTTCTTTGTCAAAGATCAGGTCCCTCCTCCGTTACTCACTTTAGCCTTTTCCAATCTTCCGAAATTGCTGCCAAAACACTAGAAGCCTTGTCAAAGTTCATCACTAGCCTTAGGAGTTTACGAAATTCAAGCCTCGCTTCTCGACGATTCAAACTCAATGAAGGAGACCACTTGCGTTCTCCTCCAGAGCAATTTTGAAAAATTTGAGATGCTTCAAAACTTATCGTATCAGCACTTCAACTCGTGAAAGTAGCCCAAATTCAACAACGGAGGCAGCTTTGCCTCTACCCTCTGAAGCCATTCATCTATCAACCGTTGACTACTCCTCCTATTGTCATCGCTTACGATAGTTCCTCCATTGTTTTTTTTTTTGTGGTTTCTTGGTTTCTAGTTATAGGTTTCATTCCAGTTGTTCAGAAATAGAGCGAGTCTTAGAATCGTCTTCTTGAGCTCAATCTGAGCTTAACTGTCTCTGCAACTTGTTGTAGGTTCTGTCATACAAATTTATCCGTCGCTCCAGCCATGTCATCATCAACACTGGTGAATCGAGGACCAACGCATGTTGTTGCGAAAAATTGCACAATGCAAGTGCATGTTATCGCTTAAATAAGTAAATAGAGTATCATTTCTACGAGGATTGATTGCCTACTAAGTATTGAAATTATATTAACTTTAATTTTATTTGAATAATCAAAAAGAAAATAATGGTAGTGAGAAAATCAAAATAAAACAATTAAAAAGAAACAAAATAAAATAAAGAAAAAATCAATAACCTAAAGAATTAGGGTTTTCGATTTCACCATAACTAATCCATTTTAATCATTTAAAGGGTGTTTGGCAGGTGGTGGTCTGGACCACTTTCTCAGTTATAAAAAGTGTAAACCTCTCACATTCTACAAGAACATTAAAAAATTCGCTACAGCATAAAGCTCTCACATGTTATAATTAAAACATTTCTAACCAACGGTTTTAACCACCCTGCCAAACACCTTATTACTCTCATCTGTATCAAATTATTTTCTTAGTTAATAGTCAAAAATCTCTAATTCGATGCTTTTTATCGAGTTATTACACCAAAAATATCGTCAACTGCTAACCCACTATATGTCTATGTGAATTACAACAATAAAAAATTCATCAGTTCCATAGATTTTTTTATAACAACTATACAAACTATGCAAGTTTATATCTATCTTACATGCAATTTATGGCATTCATCACAATGATCCAAAAATCTAAATTTCCTATCGGTTTCATTATAAATTAACAAATCAACTAATTATCAGCCAATTAATCAAATGCATTAAGAGCAGTGAAGAACACTTAACCAGAAAAAATAATTCATCACTAAATTGAAAGAAAAATCAAAACACCATAATTAGGTAAAATCAAAGCCCTAGAAATAAAAATCAAGGGTTTAATATCTCAAATAGAAAAAATAAAAAAGATAATAAAACTGAAAAGAAAAACCTATACAGAGGTGTCACAAGTCTCTGCATCTGACTCTCCAATTTTCAATCTTCTCTTTTTTGTCTTCAAGATATCTTTTCCCTTGAATTCCAAGCCTAAAAATAAATATAAAAACAAAAACCTAAAAGAAATTGCCTAGATGTTTCTCCCCAGCTCTCAATATTGGGGGATTAGGCCTCCAAAAATCCCTTCTCTTATAATAAAAACCTAAACCTAAACCTAAAATATTTTTTTCCTTTTTTCCTCCTAACAGCTGCAAAAGCAGCCTTCGAATGGGTGCAATCCGTTTTCGCCTTTAATGCTTCATTACACTTATATATATGCTTTTCTCCTTGATTCCCACGCTAACCAAAACAAGAGAAACAAGTATTAGGGCAATTAGCATGTGGACAAGTGGCAAGGCAAATGAAGGAAGACTTAATGTGGCGCATATGGCACACAACAAATGGCTGCAATACGGATTGCACGAGAAGAAATCCACATGTGAAGTACTAGATCTTATTGGTGGCTGAGTAATGCTGACATACTGGGCCCATGGAGTGTTGCTAACATTCTTGTGATGCCATGTACAAACCAAGCATTAATAATAATAAAGTTATGAATTCTACTTATATGATTGATTCTTTTGATGTTTAGCATGCATGTTTAAATCTTTGAAATACATATCTAAGTAAGGCTTAATTAATTGTAAGAATGTAAAACATGATAAGCGTAGGATTTGTATTCAAGCAAAGATAACAAAGAAACCTTTTTATGATGCTGAACAAAATACCCAAATATTGGATCTAATATATACCGTTGTATGTGAGTATAGTGGAATTTTAACAAAAGGAAGAAGAAGATACTTTATCGTTTTCATTTATGGTTGTTCTAGATACACATATATGTACTTAATTAGAACAAAAGAGGAAGCCTTTGATAAGTTTAAACTTTTTGAGGCTAAAATTGAAAACCAAAAAGATAAAAAGATTAAAATGTTTTGAAATGATAGAGGTGGTGAATATTTCTCAAATAAGTTTGATGCTTGCTGTGAAGAGCATGATATTAATCACTAAAAGTCAGCTTCTTTTCTCCTCAACAAAGTAGTTTGGCTGAAGGGAAAATATGATCTTTACCGATATCATTAACTTTATGATTCTAAATGCTAAATTGCTAAATTAGGGGAAGCTTTACTTACTGCATGTCATATTCATAATAGAACTACATCTATGAAAACACATATCTCCCCATATGAAATATAGAAAGGAAGGAAACCAAACTTGATGTATTTAAGGATATGGGGCTGTTTAGCTTTTTATAGAATGCATGACACTATAACATCAGAGTTAGGTGCAAGAGGAATTAAATATGTTTTTGTAGGTTATGCTAAAAATTCAAAGGCATATAGATTATTGAATCTGGATTCCAATGTAATTGTGGAATCAAGAGATGTTGAATTTATTGAAAATAAATTTAGTGTTGATTCTACCATTGATTTTGAATCTAATGTTGATCAATCATGCAACTATACTCCTGGTACCTCCATTAATAACAAAAGGAAAGAGTCTATAACATCTTCTGAATTGAGAAGAAGTCATCATGAAAGAACAGAAAAGAGATTAGCATTGGATTTTATTTCATCTCAAGCTTTGACCTTCTTAGTTGAAGGAAAGAGTGTTAGAAGACAATATGCAGCGGAATTTTAAAATTCTTTAAATCAAAGTCTTTTCCAAATAACAATTTTGACATTCTAAATACATAAATTAATAAAAGATTTTATGTACTTCTTTTGTATATCGAAGGCCATAGAAACTCTGACTAAAGAAGAACACCTCGAAAAAGCCTTAACCAATTGGTCTTCCTTACTTTTCTCTTTCCATGATTGAAATATAGGTGGTCGCATATCATACAGTTATTCCTCCAGTGACTCTCCTTTCAACCACTTAATAAAACCAAGAACTAAGGCTCCTGATGTTGAATAATAGCTCTCTGGGAGTTTTAGAGTTTTTCTTACCAGGATTCTGACTCTATACATTTTAAATGATCTAAAGAACAATGAAAAATAGTTCCCTTTATATAGTAGTAGAATTTGGGGTTAATCCCTATCAAATTATGCTTCAAAATTCAAGTTTAGATCAATTTTTGATTAAAAAACGCATCATAAATGTGTAATAGGATTATTATATGGTCGGTCTGTCGATCTGTGAGATTGACCTGTCGATCTGTGAGATTGGGTTGTCGAACTGGTTTCATCGGCCTATCGAACTTTGCCATCGGCCTGCCGACTGAGTGATAATTTAAAAATATTAAAATATCTTATTTTAGACGAGAATCTTTGATAGAGCCTCAGTTTTAATTCAAATAACTTAGTAAAGAAGTTATCTGATCAAAACAGTTATATATAGATAATTCTATATCAAATAAAATATTATCCAAATATTTAACATGTTTATCTTGAATTAGTTCATAAAATTAATTCAACCAATAGACCAACATGAATTATTAAATTCAATCTATCAAATTTTAACCAATCTAACAATAAACATAAGTCACCAATATGTAGGAAAAATATGCCGTATTGTTACAGGAATTATTATGAGCTAGCAAAGATGACATGATGGACATATATAGATCAAACTCCAATAATTATAAAATAACATATTCTAAATACATATGTCTTATAATTAGCAACTCTAACGCTACTCCACTAAACGCTTAAAGCTGTACTCTCGAACTATATAAAATTACGAAGCTCCAATAAGCTAATCATCTATAACATATCATAATGTGTAATATCCTTATAAGATATTTATAATCGGCTTAAGGATAAATTCTGCTTTACCTTCCCGATTATTTTTATCTTATATTCTATTATCTCACCATTGGAATACTTACTATCCATAAATAATATATCATTTAGTTACATCTATATATTCAAATGATTAAGTGCTCCAATTTTTCAATTACAGAATAATGTCTATAAGAGAATATAATTAACTCTACAAAAGAGCTATGGATTTTATATCTATGAATAACGAGTTTACATCAAACAAGAGTCGTGTCTTCATTGTACCGGTATACGTATCATCATCAAATTAGGATGTTACCCTTTGATATATCAAAAGACACAAGTCAAGAATAGGAGCCCATTAATTCATTTCAGGATTAAGACATAACACATATAATTTTCTAAAGTAAATTGATTTAAACAAATAGAATTATTAATCAAATCAATTCAAATTTTGTCCTGATCTAATATATTGCCATCTTTGACAACATACCAATGTTTCTACTTGCGAAGTCCTACTCCGATAACCAAGACAAGTCATCTTCGATTAGGGATGTAGATAACATAACAATCTTAAATAAACAAAGTGCCTAACTTTATTCCCTCGAAGATTCATGTCTAACCTAAAGTGACCAACGACCCATGACTATTTTAGGTGAAAGATCTTGGTGAGATAGACACTATTTTAGGTGTGAAAGTGAGGACGCATGGTAGGGACTACTCATTATGCCAATCTTATTACATCAAGAAGGTGCATCTTAAATTCAATTATTTGAAGTTTAAAGAGCCTAATAATCCATATGATTCTAGTATTGAATTACTAAAAACTGATAGTTGAATGGTAGCACAACTAAAGTATACTAGTGTGATTGGTAGTCTGATGTATACTATGCATTGTACAAGGCCAGATATTGCATTCACGATATGCAAAATGCCAAGGTTTACGAGGAACCCAAGTGTTGAACATTAGAATACAATTGATAGAATGCTTGGTTATCTTAAATGAACCATTAATTTTGGTTTTTTTTTTATAATGATTATCCTGTGGTACAAAAAGGGTACTCGGATGCTAGTTGGGTAATTAATCAAGTGATAATAAATTCATACTCGGGTTTGATTTACACAATTGCAAGAATAGTTGTGTCTTAGGCTTATAAGAAAGAAACGTGCATAACTCACTCAAGGACCAAAAGTGAGTTTATAACACTTGTTGTTGTGAGCAAAGAAGCAAAATGGCTAATAAATTTATTGTTTGATATTGAGATGTGGCTACAACTGTTGCCATCTATTTCTTTGTACTGCGATAGTGAAGCTACATTGCCTAGAGCTTATAACAAAGTTTATGATGGAAAGTCTAGACATAGGCTCAATTTGGGATTGATATGCTTTTAGGAGAGGCACCCATTTTTGCTTAAAGCAAAAACAAAATCCAAAAGCTGCAATTTTTATCTTATCCAAATAGCTTAAAAAGTGCATTAGTTCCTGTACAAAGTGCTTTTGTAAACTTTTACCAAACACTAAAATTGCATCGTTTTTTCTGTAAAGTTGTTTTAGGAGATCTAAAGGCAATCCCAAACTCCGCCATATAAGCTTGAGACATGAATATGTGAAACAACTAATAACCAATGGTATTACTAATGTTGTTTATGTTAGGACTAATAAGGACCTAGCGGATCCCTTGACAAAAGGTTTTTTAGAGAGTTAGTTAAGGACACATCTAGTGAAATAGGATTGAAGCCTTTCTATGAAAAAGTTATCGATGATGATAACCTAACTATGTAAGAGTTGTACCATTATTCCATAGTTAAATGGGTAAAAAAAACTCATCGTTATATGACTAGGTTAGCACGGAAAATTTGATTGTCCCTTCTAGGATTTTCGATGCAAATAGCTACATAGTTGAGGTTGAGTGTATACTCTCAATGAAGTTCAAGTTTCATAGTAGCTAGAGACATAAATTGAAACTCCACTTAAGTAAAGATAGGAAATGGTGCCATTTCTAACAAGACCTTGGTTTAGTCTTGTAAATGTTTGGGAATCCAAGAGAGAGCACAGGATCGAAATAATGCTAAATAATTGGAACATAATTTAAAATTTGGGATAGAGGTCAAGGACATATTTGTTGATATGAATCCACATATTTTGAATGTGTTTAAAGTCTACACGTAGCGCCGTGGAGCCCTTTTTGAAGCCATGCTACCCATGCATTGATGCTATGGTGCCGCAGTACCACTCGAGGAAAACCCATTGTACAATTTATTTTCTATGTTGATGTGTGTTGAAAGAATATGTTCTTTTAGTTACTTCGAATCAGTGCTTTCATTGGTTGTATGCTTTCATATAAACCTGAATACCTATTAGTAATGAATATATCTATTGTAATAGTTGTATTAATATATAAATAGATACAATTACAAGTAAAGAGATACCTTTATAAATGATGCGGTACCTTTATATCAAGGGTTGTATGGATTGAACCGATTATGTCTATTCATAAAATGACACCTCTATATCTATATAGACTCTAAAAAATTTACAGATTTCACATCTTGTTTTGAAACATAATATTATTGTTAGATATTGTGTTTAATAGTTTGTTGTATCTTGGAGTTAATTTACCATTAAACTCTTTAGCAAACTTGAAAAAATAAGGGCAAATAAAATCTTTAAAGAAAGTGTTCATTAAATGCCTCAAACATTCTCTCATTTTCCAAAAATTCACAGCCTTTGTTCTCTCCAACACTCAAATTCTCCAACATATAATTAGAGGGATAATTATAATTATTATTATTATTATTATAAATTTGAAAGATTTAAATGTTAAACTTTGCACCTTAAGGTATAATTAGGTATGACTTTGCTGCTTGAATATGCTTGAAGCCATATTTTCTCTTTATATATATAATTTTTGAAGTCAAAGCAAAGTGCTTAATTAATACTATAGATTTTGAATATAATTTATTATGTTTGGGAATTAAGTATTTTAAAATCAAGTTTTAACTACTACAGTGTAACATTCTCATATGCTATAATGCTTAGGCTTCAACTTCAAGTTACAGCTTGATTCCCAAACACTCTATTGAAACGTTATACCAGGTTAATGTACTTAGATTTCGTGGAATTATTATGCATTGTAGGTATGAGTAGCTTCCCTAGCCAAAAACATCCATCATAATTTAAGTGTTAGATTATATAGTAACAAGTACTCGTATTCATAATCTATTTATTGTGCTCCTCCATACATATATTACTTTATATACATATAACCACTTAAAAAACATACGATGCTTCAATTAAACTTAAGGGCTTGTATGGAAATATGGTTTAAATTAAAGAAAAAAAAAACCTAGTTTGCATTGATTTTATTATTATGTTTTCTCTCATTAAATTTAAATTGTTATAATATTGTAGGTTTGAATTGTTATTTTAAACTAAATTCACAAAAGGATCATTAATAAAATCTTAACAGTTGAAAACTGTGCTCCGTTAGTAAAGGTTTTTTTTTTCATATAAACTAAAAAAATTCTCCTATAACCTGAAGTAGGATCATTCTCGTTTGGTAATGTTTTCAAAATGGTTTTTGTTTTTGGTAAAAATTTAGAAATAAGAATATTTTAAGAAATATGATGGATTGTTTTTGAAATTGGGTTTATTTTGTATTTGGTAGTATTTTTTGAAGACAAAACAATAAACAAATATTTATTATTTTTTTCTCATTTTTCTCTCTTTTCCCTTTCTCATCTCTCTTCCCTCTCTCATCTCTCTCTATTTCTTGTCTCCACATCACTGAAGTTCACTGCCACCTAGGCTGTCGACATCGACGTCTGCATTCTAGATGAGGTTGGAGGTGATTCTTTCTCGACAAACATCAACCTAATCTTTTCCTCTGATGTGGACTTCGATGGATAGATCTAACATGGATCTTGCCTTCTCTAACTGTTGTGGGACTTCGACGAAGGTCTCATGGGCTCAAGGGTCGTTGGGCTTCGGTGTAGGGTCACTAGGGTTGGGCAGCGAGGGTGATTGTTGGAGATTCACTAGATAGACGAGATGGGGTAGGAGGAGGGGACTGGGGGTGGGTTGACAAGGGTTGTAAGGGGTGAGGCAGAGAGGGGTGCTAGGAGGAGGGGCCTAGGTTGGGGTTATTGCCGAGGGCGGGTGGGTTGTTAGTTCGATAGCGGGTGGGCCGACAAGGGTCGTTGGTCATGGGTCGGTGAGATAGAACGAGGGACTGACAGAGTGAGGTATAAATGAGAATGAAAACAACTTTTTTTTTTTTTCTAATTTTGAGCCTTTTTTGGATTTTTTTAAATTTGTTTTTTTCTTTTTTTTTTTTTACTATTTTGTTTTGGATGAAAATTTTAACCAAACACATTTTTTAAACCATTTCTATGTTTTGTATTTTAGAAAATGGGAAAAACGTTTTTGAAGAAGGAACCAAGCGTTTTTCTCTCTTGTCTTCCCATATTGTCAATTACGTATCACTAGATGTCTTATGTCGGCCCACTACGTATCACGTTCTCCAATTTCATTTTGTTTAATTTGACTTGTAACATCAAAAAGTACTAATTTGCATGAACCACGTTACTACAAAACAATTCAAAAAAGAAGGTTTCATATGCTGATCAAGGAAATTTGTTTTTATGAAAGCAATAATCCATAAAAATAAATGAAAACATCACCACAGCGACATAGACGGCGAAACAACCTTACTTCTCCAGCTCAGCATATCTGCTCCTGATGGCTGAGATGGTTGGTGTCACATGCACCGAATTTAAATCCGAAATAATTGAAAAGGATCATATATATAAATATATATATATATATATATATATATATATATTCGAAAAGAGAAGATCCATATTTTACATTATGGTATTAAATAAAAATTTCCCCCTTTTTTTGGCCAAGCTATTTCAAAATCAAAATTAATAGTAAGATGTTTTTGCCGAAATAAAGTGTTAAATAACATGAGTAAATGTTACGAGTGACCTATGTTTTTCATATTAATATTCAATACATGAATATATTATAAACAGGTTTATGCTACTAAAGCACTTTTTATTTTATTTTATTTTTTATGTTCCTTTTTCAACGCATGAACTAAGTTCTATTGTATGATGTGTCATATATCGGTTGGAAATTAGATGATCTAATTCTACTGATAACAAAAAACGTGAATTTGTTTGACATCTCGATTAGAACCGTTAATTGCTACAACTAACAAACAGTGTAACTCAATAACTATAATAAAAAACAAAAAATTATTAAAGTGTAAAGCTCTCATATGTTACAGTTTTTAAATTAATATTTTTAATTTTAACAGCTTTTTTAAATACCTTAGAAAATAAACAAAAGAACATACAAAAGACTTATAATCACTACGATGAAAAAGAAATTTATAAGTAAAAATTGCACGCACCTTTCTCTAATTCTCTCTCTCTCTTTGTTTTTTTGAATTATGCAAATAAGCTCCAACATCTCTCATTTATAAGAGTGCACATATAAAGACGAAGTTCCCAAAAATTAGCTCACTTGCAACTGGGCGCCGCGGCCTCGACCTGCCAGCGCCGTGTACCTGAACTCTGTTTCGCTTTGGAAATTCTTGACCCAGAGTGCCATATTTTTTGTTTTTGTCGAACGAAATATGCCAATACATAAGTATGCTTTTTATTTCAACTTTTAATTAATTTATCCTTCGATTTTTTGAAGTAGAGTATCTTTTACAATTTCAGCCATTCAGTAATTTTTTGGACAAAATAACAAAGTGAAAAGACAAAATAAACCTTAAATAGTTTCTAAACATTTTTTTGTGAAAACTTGTACGTTTTCTTTTAAAAGTATTATGTGCGATGGATGTATTTTTTTAAATGATGTTTTGTTCTATCATTTTGATGTTTTTTAAATGTTAATAAATATATTTTAAACTATTTTTAATCTTCTCTTTCCTTTTGTATTGCAAAAAAAAAAAAAAAAAAAAAGGTCAAGGATGAAATTTAAGCATGTTTCTTAAATATACAGGAATTTTTATAGTTTTAAAACTAAGATGATAATTAAGAGAAAGTGAAAATGAGTAGGCACATTTGTAAGTACCTTTATATGTATGTGTGTATGTATCGTGCATGCATGCATATGTATAATGATTAATAACCATTTCAAGGAGCATTTTTTAGGCTAATTTTTAGTATGACCTACTTTATAATAGCGACGGGTCTCAGCGATTGAGCGTTCTCTGTCGGAGGAGATCGAAATCATATATTTATACGTTCAAAATGGTAATCGAGTGATTGAGAGATTGATGCTTATAAGTGGAGGTTAATGGCACTCATAAACCTGTTCATAATGCTCATTAATGGTAGGAAAATGGCACCATGAATTAGTTCCATAAAGCTGGTTAATGGCACCATGAATTAGCGTCATAAAACACTTATAACACCCGAAATTAACCTACTTATAAAATTTGCCATAAACCCTCATTATATCTTGGATTGTAATATCCTTTTTTGGAGCCTATATAGAGCTCTCCTCTCCAAATGTTTGACACACACTCATAGATACACAAAAATTGCACTCACCAAGTCACAAAGCTTTCTTTCTTTTCGAAGCTCTATCTAGAAGTATAATAGGCATTTTTGGTGATTGAGTAAGACACTTTTTTAAGTTTGCCAGAGATGGTATCCGATAGTGTTTAAGATTTTATTGCAAGTTGTTGTATCCTGGGAGACAGACGTCCGTCAAATCCTCGTACACAACCAGAGGGGACGAAACTATTTTAAGGAAAGAGTGAGCCACACGTACTTCGACTATTTTTCCCGTCTGATTTTCACTTTGATTCAGTTGAAGGCTTTTGTTATACTTGTTTCTCTTATTTGCAATTTTTTCAATTGTAACTTGCTCGTTTTATCTATATTACATGCAATATTTTCTAACATAAAGAACAAATTTTAGTCATCTTCCAAAAAAAATAAACAAATTTTAGAGAAGAAATAAAGTAACAAAATATTTAAAATATTTACTAAAAAACAGTTTAAATAAGTGAATTTGCGCTAGTTAAAGTCATACAATTGGGGGTTTAGTGTAGTGTGAGCTGGAGAGGCCCTTATTTTATTTCGTGATTTTATTACCTCAATCACCTTAAACTCGGACTAATTTAGCATTTTTGTTCTTGAATGTAAATTATGACAGTTTCATTCCTAAATTTCAATAAAATATATGATATCAATAAAGACAAAAGGGGGGTGAGCCATACATAGGCGGTAGGGCCAGCAATTTCACACATAACATGATGACACGATACAAAAATGACACGAGATAAACGGGTTTAGACCACAAGTTTATTAATTGGGCCATAAATGGGTTAGCACGAATAACACAAAAATAAACGGGTTGAATTCGTTCTAACACGCTTTAACACGTTTAATTAAACGGGTCTGCCCATTTATAACACATTTAAACTTAAAAATAAAAATATTTAAAATATTTGTAGTAGGTTAGTATTAATTAGATATTGTGTTTTTATTAATTTTCTTTCTTGACTTTTTTTTTTAAATTTTTAAATTTTTAGTTAACAGAGTCATAAACGTGTCATATGCGTGTTGTTATCGTGTCAACCCGTCACGACACATTTAATAATTGTGTTAATAGTGTCGTGCCATGTTACGCATGCCATAGGCGTGTTTGTATTTCTAGCACATTTATTAATCGTGTCGTGTTCGTGTTTAGGCTAAACGTATCGTACTGTAAACGTGTCGACACAAACACGTTTATTGCCACCTCTTAGGGGGGAGGTACCTTATTCGTTGCGGTCCATTGTTGTTAACTACCCCTTTTTTCCTTTTTCTATTTTTAAATAAATATTACGACGTTAATCCTCTGAAAATATCTTCAATATAATATTAAATTAATATATCAATAATAATTTAACACGTGAGTACAAAAAAACACTCTACAATATAATATTATTTTTATGTGAAACTTGTATGTGGTAATTTTTGTGGCAAATGAACCACTAAATATAACATATGACAAATTTAGTCTTTAATTTCTTTTAGTTGATATATTGAATTTATCTTTTTAACCACGACAACTTTATTACTTTTAGGAGTTAATTTTACAATTGGTATCTTAAGGGTTTATACTCAATCCCGAGTTAGTCCTCAACTTTTAAAAAGTCTCACTTTAGTCCCTAAACTTTAATTTCGTTGCAGTTTTAGTTCCTTTGCTGGTTAGATATTAAATATTTAACAAAATATTCTTAAAATGTCTCATGTTAATCCCTAATCTATTATTTTGTTTCACTTTTGATCCTTAATCTATTATTTTGTTTGACTTTTGATCTATCCATAAGCAAGGTATTATTAAGGATTAAAATTTAAAAAAACAAAAACTAAAGTGAGAAACTAAAGACAATGTTTGGATTCATGTAACTATAACAAAAAACTATTTATCATATTGTTTTTTAAATGAGTTTTAATTAAAAAAACATAAAGTTGAATATTTGATGTCAGTATATTATGTATGTATATATATATGTAACTAAAATTATGATTATCCAACACAGTACTACATAAATATATATATATATATCACAATACATAAGTTATTAATTAAAATACATAATTATCTAATATTTATATACTGATATTAAATATCTTTTTTAAATTAAAATTTATCTTACTAATAATACGTACATTTGTTTTTTTTAATGCATTCATCAAAATCTTATATATAGTTCTTCAATTTAGATTTTTTAAATTTTAAGTCCTTAATGATTTTTAGTTATCATAAAGGCACCAAAAATAAAATAAAATAATAAATTAAAAACTAAAATAAAATATTTTAAATTTTTTGGTTAAATATTTCACGTCCAACAAGTGAAAAGATCAAAACATAATCATAGTAATTGATTGTTCTACGGCTTCTAAAATTAACAGGGAACTCTTTTTAACTAAGTTGGAGGTCCTCTTTTGTTTCTTGACGGTGAAGTACGACTCATTTTAGGAAGGTGAAAAAATTCAAGTATATTTAACTGTAGTTTTTTTTTTTTTTTTTGGCAACTCACTGCTGGACAGATTCTCTGCTATTACAGCGAGAAGATAGCGGAAGATATGGATTAAACTGCTTTTTTGCCAGTTTGGTTGTCTGCATTTTCATTTTCTGTAACAGTTGCGTACTTTAACTGATCTGTTTTTTACATTTATAATTGACGGCGTAAGCTGAACTCACTCTCTCTCTCTCTCTCATACGCATTCTTCCTTTTCTTTATTTTTTCACAGTTGGGTCTAAACTCAAATCTTACTCAATCTAAACAATGAAAGAGAAGTTTACTTCTACTCAACTGATATTCTATTCTTCTCTAGTTTCGTATTATTTTTCTCTCAGGTGATCTCTCTGCTTGTAGGACTTTTACTTGAGCCCAGCATTTCTATTTATTTATTTATTTTAATTTTGATGTTTTAATCTTTGTTAAGGGCAGATTCTTTGTGCTAAGTCAAGTAATAATATTCACTTGGTTGAGAGGTTCTTTGGAAACGCTTGAAGAAGAATAATACCCCACAACAAGTAAGGGTCTTACAGCATGAGATACCTTTCCTCATAATGTGGCTTTTCCTTGCTGCTCTGGTTCTTCTAGAGAGCTTCTGAGAGCCTAAAAAACACAAAACTCTTCTTGTGCTGGTTTCTTATGCCTACATTTTGTGTGTAGAGTTTGGAGAGAGAGAGAAAGCCTTGAAATGGGTGCTGGGTTCTCTTGAGGAGGGGTGGAATTCAGTTGTTTCTGGGTGTTTTCTGAATTGGGTTTGCTCAGTTGTCCATTTTCAGATCTTGGTCTTGACCAAAAAAACAAAAAAAACCTCCTCGGGTTTTTTGGGTTCTGTTTTCTTTTCTTTTCTTTTTTCTTTCTTTCTTTCTTTCTTTCTTTCCTTTTTTTTTTTTTTTTTTTGTTTTTTGCTTGCTTTGTGTTCGAGAATATGGCTCCAAGTCTGGATTTTTCCAAATTGTGGGCAAAGAATAGTACCCGGAAGGGAACACCTGTAGTGGTGACAATGGAGAATCCAAACATTTCTGTTGTGGAGATTAACGGTCCAGATGCTGCATTTAGGCCCGTGGAGAAGAGCAGAGGGAAGAATGCTAAGCAAGTGACTTGGGTCTTGCTTCTCAAGGCTCACCGTGCTGTCGGTGGCCTCGCTTGGCTAGCTACAGTCCTCTGGGCATTGCTTGGTGCTATCAAGAAGAGATTAGTTCAAAGGCAAGGAGTAGATGTGGATACTGAGAAGTTGGGAAAGGGAAGGTTGCTATTTAGAGTCATTAAGGTGTTTTTGGTGACTTCCTTGGCAATTCTGGCCTTTGAGGTGGTTGCATACTTCAAAGGTTGGCATTATTTTCGGAACCCGAATTTGCATATTCCGCGGACTTCTGAACTGCATGGTTGGCTCCACATGGTCTATGTTGCCTGGTTAACATTCCGGGCTGATTACGTTGCACCCGCTATTCAAGCACTCTCGACATTTTGTGTTGTCTTGTTCCTAATCCAATCGGCAGATCGTATGATACTTTGCTTAGGTTGCTTGTGGATAAAGTACAAGAAAATTAAGCCGAGGATTAAGGGGAATCCTTTCGAAATGAGTGATGTTGAAAAATCTGCAGGCTATGAGTATCCCATGGTTCTCATTCAAATCCCAATGTGCAACGAGAGAGAGGTAAATTATGTTGAGCTTTATTTTCCCTTTTTATGCTCTATTGCTTTGGCAGTTTATTTAATTTGGTCTATTCTATTGTTTCTAGCTAAAGGCAAACTCTTGAAGAGGGACTTCTTTTCAACTAAAGAGTTGTTCACTATTCAAGTCGTTATTGAGGGCTTCTTGTAGTATTTAGGATCTGTTATTTAGCCACAATAATGGACTAACACAACGAATAAAATGTCACTAGTGATAGAGACATTCGAAAGTAGTATAATTAGCCAATGGAAATTAGCTACCACATTTTCTTTTGTAGACTTTCATGAAATTTACAAGGTTTTCTTGCACCGTGGCCTGATGTAGGTGTATGAGCAGTCAATATCTGCAGCCTGCCAAATTGATTGGCCGAAGAACCGTTTTCTGATTCAAGTTCTTGATGATTCCAGTGATGAGAGCATCCAATGCTTAATTCAGGCAGAGGTTGCCAAGTGGAGCCAAAAGGGTATCAACATAAGATATCGGCATCGAGAAGTTAGAACTGGTTACAAAGCCGGGAACCTCAAGTCTGCAATGAGCTGTGATTATATCGAGGACTATGAATTTGTAGCAATTTTCGACGCAGATTTCCAACCAAATCCAGATTTTCTTAAGCAAACAGTGCCACATTTCAAGGTGGAGGATTGTAATTTTTAGTTTGACACTCGGGAATTCATATATCAATTATTATTTCTAAATACTCTCACCTTGTGTTACAGGACAATCCTGAATTGGGTCTTGTTCAGGCTAGATGGGCCTTTGTGAACAAGGATGAAAACTTGTTAACTCGCCTCCAAAACATTAATTTATGCTTCCATTTTGAGGTGGAACAGCAGGTTAATGGGGTGTTCCTTAACTTCTTTGGTTTCAATGGAACTGCTGGTGTTTGGAGAATTAAAGCGCTTGAAGAGTCTGGGGGGTGGCTTGAAAGGACCACTGTGGAAGATATGGATATTGCAGTCAGGGCCCATCTCAATGGTTGGAAATTCATCTTCCTCAATGATGTCAAGGTAACAATAAAGGATAATGGTTCCTCCCATTTAATTTTAAGCTAATATTTCAAGCACTGTTTATGGACTATAATGACATCGTATTTAGAAATCAAGTGGAATAAATGGAAAACTGTCAGCTGCATTCACTTGATGCTGAGTAAAAAAATGCATAAATTAGTTGTTATTTTTTTTCCCTTTTCCTATTTTTGTGACGGTATTTATTTGAGATGGATTTCACAGGTACTTTGTGAACTTCCCGAGTCATACGAAGCTTACAGGAAACAGCAACACCGCTGGCATTCGGGTCCTATGCAACTATTTAGATTATGTCTTCCTGCAATTTTAACTTCTAAGGTACTGCCAGCACTTAATTTCCTCGGTTCTCTGCTATTATATACATGGAATTGAATATCTTGGATCCCTCTTAATTATGCAGATATCAGCATTGAAGAAGGCAAACATGATACTGTTATTCTTTCTATTGAGGAAACTCATCCTTCCATTCTATTCTTTCACACTGTTCTGCGTAATTCTTCCACTAACCATGTTTGTTCCAGAAGCCGAGCTTCCTGTGTGGGTCATCTGTTACGTGCCTGTTTTCATGTCTCTCCTCAACATTCTTCCGGCTCCTAAATCCTTCCCCTTCATTGTTCCTTACCTCCTATTCGAAAATACCATGTCTGTCACCAAATTCAACGCGATGGTCTCTGGATTGTTCCAGTTGGGTAGCTCATACGAGTGGACTGTTACAAAGAAGACCGGTCGGTCATCAGAATCAGACTTACTGGCTGCTGCCGAGCGGGAATCAAAGACTATGAATCAGTTGCAGATCCAAAGAGGAGCTTCTGAGAGCGAGCTTACTGAGTTGACCCGGCTCATGGAGCAGAAAGAGGCAGCTGTGGTGCCTGTCAAGAAAGTTAACAAGATATATAAGAAAGAACTCGCTTTGGCATTCCTCTTGCTTACGGCTTCCGTTAGGAGCCTGCTATCTGCCCAAGGAGTCCATTTCTACTTCCTTCTTTTCCAAGGAATCGCCTTTCTCCTTGTGGGTCTTGATCTAATCGGTGAACAGATGAGCTAATAATGCATCGCAACGAAAAGAAAAGGAGATCCCCATTCTAATTTGTGGGAAATCATAGTGCAGGAATAAACCTGTGATTCAGTTGCACGACAATCTACTCCGTTAGTCCATATTTTATTTGAAGAAACTTGATCATTTTGACGTGCCATAGGTATTAAACTTGCTTCCATTTGCTATAGGTTGAAAACAGAATTTCTTATTCTCGTTTTCCCACTTCATATTCATTGTAGCTATATTGATTCTTCCTTGGGTATGAATTCGGCGTCTCAGATCCAAGCCATATTTGTATTGTAGAATTTAAAAGGCCAGAGTGGAGTATAAGAAGGTTAATATTTCCCACTGCTTTTTGGTTCATAGTTTTCTTTTTCCCCTACCTTGGTCTTGTATTACCTACCTTTCATAGACAACAAATAGTCTCTCAAATGCCTTTTTCTTTTAGCGTTTTATTTGGCACCTTGTAATAATTGTATTAGTGCATTGTATAATATTAATTGTCTCTGTTGTTTTCATTTTACATTTCGGCTAAACGAGTCTGCACATGTAATCTGGTCAAAACGTCAAAAAAGCTGGTACTTTAAGCATTACCTCTTTAGATAAATATCAAAGTGTCGGCAGGGAAAAATAGAGAAAAAAATAATAATAACACCTTTGTTTTCATGGCATTTTGCAATGGCTGGGGTTTGTTTGGTTCATTTGATTTTTCTCTTAGGTGAGGCCCTCATGTTTGCAGGGAAAGAGATCTTTGTGGGCATATGCTGATTCTTAGTCTAGCTTTGCATTTTTTTTTTGTTGTATTTTGCTTGTGGTGGTTGAGGTTTTTCTCTTTTCTCCTCTTTTCTTTTTTTCCCCTTTTATTTTGGCTCTTGTACTTTTTTTCCATATGATATTCTAACTCATTTGGGAGTGCAATCTCAAAAGGGGCCAGGGATCTTTTGTGGGCATATTCTGATTCTGGCTTTCTGAGATAGTACCACTCGTTTTGGAAGCATAATACAGGACAAACCCCCAATTTTTAACTTAGAGAAGCAAGCTATGGTCCACCAAATTAAATTCGTTGGAATGGATCTGCTTTTTTATTGGTTTTGAGTAGCCAACTCTTTTTTGGTACTTTTAATTTTAGCACCTCACTAATTTGAACCAGCAAAAGTTAGATGCCATACAGTAGGGTTAAGGGTAGGGTAGGATAGTACTTAAAATTGGTGGAAACGCTCAATTATGGTCACAATTGATTAATGTTGGTGTTGGATTGTTGCCCGGTTGGGGCATCACCACTTACGTTTATGGAAATCCTTATGAGAAACTAGTATTGATTAAACACTTAAATGCGCCACCACACGATATTCAACACAATTGTCAATCCAGAAGAATGAAATGATGGCAACAAATGTAATTAAATGCGAGGGGTCTGTCCTTGTGGATTATTTGTCTACTTTATCATTTTTAATGAATTGGACCGTAAAGAGACTCGAAGAGAAAAGAACAATAATGCTACAAAACATTGTGCATAAAATAATAGAGAGGTATTACTTTCGTGGTGGAAGCTGTTGCGGAAATGTCGTGTCCCCAGTAAGATGAAGATCCGTGTGTGGCGTGCAGCCCATGGGGTGCTGGCTGTGAAGTCTAACCTTGTGAGGAGGGGTATTACGTGCCCCACCATGTGTGGCGTGCAGCCCATGGGGTGCTGGCTGTGAAGTCTAACCTTGCGAGGAGGGGTATTACTTGCCCCACCATGTCCCCGTTGTGTGCAGAGGAGGTTGAGTGTGTCACGCATGCCCTCTGGTTGTGCCTAGCAGTGAAAGAAATACGGCAATGCAGCTCTCTGTGGGACCTGGTTAGTGGCTTCAAGGGTGGACCTTATCTACTCACTATGCTCTCATGTGTTCCAGAATGGGAAGGAGATTAAAGCCGTGTTTTGTGTGATCAGCTAGAGCATTTCGTATAATCAGAACTCTAAGGTTTTTGAAGGACTTTATCCACTATGGCGGTTATTGAGAGATGCTATGCGAAAGAAGAAGTAACACCCAGAACTCAAATCTGAATAAAACCTTTCAGTAGAATTCACAGAGATAATCTCAAGAAGTTTTATTTCTATTCTTGGAGTTTCTTTACAACACACACTCTTCCTTCTTGGCCTTTACCCCTTACTCTGTTCTTATTCTTATTCTCTCAGGTAACTGAAAACAAGTAATGCTCCCTCAGCATTTATTATTATCACTACGACTAACTAATGCTGTTTAACTAGCAACATCCTTTAACAAACAAACTAATTCAGGTAAACCAAAATTACAACAACCAATTATCCTAAAAATCTCCAGCTTGGTTCTATATTCATAACATCACAGTACAATTGAATTTTGGTTAACGCTTATAAGGTACTTCTTCTATTCCCAGTAACTTCAGGCAATGGTTGAACTTGGATGATAACAGCGCCTTTGTCAGCATATCCGCAAGATTATCTTCAGTTGCCACCTTTTGGACTGACACAACCCCTTCTGCAATTACATATATGATAAAATGGTACTTTATACCCACATGTTTTGTTCTCTCATGATGGACTTGATTCCTGGTCAAACACACTACACTTGGTTGTCACGAAAAACTATTGCTTCTCCAATCGCTTGCTGAGTACGTAACTTAGACAAAAAACCCTTAAGCCAAATGGCTTCTTTGACAGCTTCTATGACTACAACATATTCAGCCTCTGTAGCTGAGAGCGCTACAATAGGCTGCAAATTAGACTTCTAGCTGACAGTACAACCACAAACCTTGAATACATACCAAGTCAGAGACTTTCTTGTATCACCATTGCCTGCAAAATCCGAATCAGCATACCCCTTTATAACTCTGTTTATTGACTCCATCTTAACATACTTCAGCCCATAACTACAAGAGCCACACAAGTACCTCATTACCCATTTCACAGCTTCCCAATGGCACTTCCCGGGCTTTGCCATAAACTTGCTTATCATGCTAACTGCATTGGCAATATCTGGCCTACAGCACACCATTAAATACATGGTACTTCCCACAACACTTGAGTAAGGTACACTTTCCATATACTTGGATTCTTCTTCAGTTTTAGGTTCTTGCTGCACAGTTAGTTTAAAATGTTGGGCTAGAGGCGTAAGAACTGGCTTGGCTCGTGACATATTAAATCTCATGACCACTTTCTTTAAGTATGTCCCTTGAAACAAGTAAAGTTCCCCCTTACTTCTGTCCCTTATAATTTCCATCCCCAATATCTTGGTTGCTGGGCGAAGATCTTTCATTTCAAATTAAGTCCTTAGCAGATTCTTCAGTCTCACAACTTCCCAATCATCCTCACTAGCTAAGAGCTTATCATCCACATAGAGCAACAAGTAAACTGGTCTCTTAACTGCCTCCTTTTTTATATATACACAGCAATCATATTTACTTCGTAGAAAACCAATCTTCATCATGAACTCATCAAAAGGTCTATACCACATTCTTGGGGATTGTCTTAAACCATATAACGATTTTTTTAACAAACACACCTTCCCTTCATCTGCTTTCTTAATAAAACCATCTAGTGGTTTAATGTAAATTGTCTCATTCAATTCACCATGTAAGAAGGTTGTTTTTACATCTATCTGTTCCAACTCCATATCAATTTACCAAGGCTACAATACCCTAATAGAGCTGTGTTTTACTACAGCAGAGAATATTCCTGTAAAATCTATTCCTTGCTGTTGAGTAAAATCACAGGCTACTAACCTTGCTTTGAACCAAGCACTCTCTACTTTTGGAATTCCTTCCTTCTTTTTGAATATCCACTTGCAACCCATAACAGATAGATCCTTTTGGACCAAATTTGCCATTTGTTTTTCATTAAAGAACACATCCCTACTGAT
Source organism: Artocarpus hirsutus (assembly GCA_946598075.1). Lineage (NCBI taxonomy): Eukaryota > Viridiplantae > Streptophyta > Magnoliopsida > Rosales > Moraceae > Artocarpus > Artocarpus hirsutus. Next base: position 22,837 of record CAMOHE010047362.1, read on the forward strand.
AATACACCTCTTTTTTCCAGGCTCTAAGCACCATCATTTGTACCTTTTCATGCCTTCAAGATACCCAACAAATATGTACTTTAGAGCCCTCGAATCCAGCTTATCCTGCTTGACATATGCATATGTTATGCATCCAAACGTTTTTAATCTACTGTAATCGGCTGGCTTACCACTCCACACCTCTTGAGGGGTTTTAAAACCCAGTGCAGTAGAAGGGCATCTATTAATTAGATAGGTAGCTGTACTGATTGCTTCAGCCCAAAAGGTCTTTGGCAAGCTTGCATTGCTAAGCATGCACCTCACATGTTCAAGTATGGTTCTATTAAACCTTTCAGCCAACCCATTCTGCTAGGGTGTCCTCCTCACAGTAAAATGCACTGCCATCCCTATATCTTTGCAACACTGTGTAAACAAATCAGCATAATATTCTAGGCCATTATATGTTCTTAACTTCTTGACCTTCTTGCCTGTTTGAGTTTCAACCATTAGTCTCCACCCCTTAAATTTCTAGAGAGTATCTTTCTTATTCTTCAGGAAGTATACCCATAGTTTTCTTGAATAATCATCAACTATAGTCAAGAAATACTTGGACCCTCCATGAGATACAATCCTTGAAGCCCCTTAGAGATCTGAATGAACATAATCAAGGACTCATTTTGTCCTATGTTTAGATGTAGTGAATTTGAGCCTCCTTGCCTTTCCTAAGACACAATCATCATAGAAACTAAGCATCTCTATCTTATCTCCACACAATAGTCCCTGTCTATATAATTCTTCTAGACCTCTTTGACTAATATGGCCTAATCTTTGATGCCACAATTATGTTTTGTCAATCCCTTCACTAATAGAATTCACAGATCCCTCAATTACTGTCTTGCCTATTAAGGAATATAGCCCATTTACTCAAGTCCCTTTCATTACTACCAACGAATCTTTATAAATCCTTAGATTTCCACTTTCACATTTATAACCATATCCCAATTTATCAAGCACACCAAGATAAATCAAGTTCTTTTCAATTCAGGAACATACCTAACATCTTGAAGAATCCTTTTAACTCCATCGAACATTTTAATCCTCACGGTTCCTACCCCCATGACTCTAAATTCTTTATTATTCCCTAGCAGCACAATTCCATAGTCATTCAATTTAAGAGTTTCAAACCTACTCTTATTTGGACTCATATGTTATGAACATCCTGAATCAAGAATCCATTCTTTACAAGATTCTTGATTAGACACAATCAGGATCTCAGCACTTTCGTAACCGTCTTTAGCAATGGCAGCGTCACAGGGCTTCTTAACCTTGTCAGTTGCCCTTTTCTTTCTCTCAGGGCAATTTTGCTTGAAATGCCCCTCCTTATGATAGAAAAAACATTTTCTTCTCACCTTGGACCTCGAGCTAGATTGATCTCGATTCTTAAATTCACGTTTCTTTGATCTTCCACGAACCATTAAAGTCTTAGCAGGGCCTCTTCTTTCTTGATTTCTCCATATGTCTGCAGCTCTTTGGAATTCAGAGCAGTTTTGACCTCAGTCATGGTAAGAGACTCTTTACCATACAACATTGTATCCACAAAGTGCTCGTACCTTTTTGGCAAGGAACTTAGGATAATGATTGATTGGTCTTTATCTTTAATCTTCACCTCAATGCTCTTTAAATCCAAAATGATCTTATTAAAGTCATCTAAATGTTTCTTTAGAGACTTTCCATCATCCATCTGAAGGGCATAGAGTCGTTTCTTCAGGTATAACCGATTTTGCCAAGGACTTCTTCATATACAGCAGTTCTAGTTTTCCCCAAATTCCAACAGCGGTGTCTTCATCGGCAACTTCCCTGAGGACTTCATCTCCAAGACTCAACAAGATTGCACTGTGAGCCTTATGAAGCAGGTCTTCCTGAAGTTTTTCTTTTATCTTCGCCAGTGCCTCATTTGACAATGCAGCATTGAGACCTTGATTAACCAACAATGCCTTCATCTTCAATCTCCACAAACTAAAATCGTTTGTGCCTGTAAACTTCTCAATTTCCAATTTCGACATTGCCATTGTCATGCTCTCCAACCGGCTCTGATACCACTTGTTATGTGAAAGAAGAAGTAACAGCCAGAACTCAAATCTGAATAAAACCTTTCAGTAGAATTCATAGAGAAAATCTCAAGAAGTTTTATTTCTATTCTTGGAGTTTCTTTACAACACACACTCCTCCTTCTTGGCCTTTACCCCCTACTCTGTTCTTATTCTTATTCTCTCATGTAACTGAAAACAAGTAATGCTCCCTCAGCATTTATTATTATCACTACCGACTAACTAATGCTGTTTAACTAACAACATCCTTTAACAAACTAACTAATTCAGGTAAACCAAAATTACAACAATACCTTTGAATATTGAACCAATTATCCTAACAAGAGGGCTGGTAGAATTTATAGGGACTAGTACTATTCTGTTTGGGTCATTGATAATATGCGATCCTCAAGAGCATTCATCACCAGAAAATTGCAGAAAGCTCCTGTAGGTTCTCTCATCAAAGTAAACATTGATGCTACAGCTTTTAACTTTGCTAATCATACCAGCATTGGTGTTGTTGTCAGAAATGAGGATGGTTTGGTGATAGCTGCACATTCTATGCGAGTCCAAGGGCGTTTCTCCCTACATGTTGTGGAGTGTATTGCTATTAACGAAGTTGGCTCTTAAGCTTGGATTCACTTCTTGGGGTGTTAAATAGGATGCGCTTAAGGCAGTCCAAGCAACCTAAAACCCGCCAGATCGCTCTATTGAAGCTAATATTAATGAGGATATTCGAGGAATCTTGTGGGAAGATTGTTGTGGTTCAACTTGTTACACCTCTCATGAAGGGAATAATGTAATGTACACGTTAGCCAGTCATGTTCTGTTAAACTCTGTTAATATATATTTTTTTTTTTGGTGTAATTGTATGTCTTTATTTATTTCTTGCCTTGTACACAATGACCTTTTAAATATTTAACAAAATTCTCAGTTTTCTTTTGAAAAAAATAATAATAAAGTACGATCAATATACTAGAAAAAAAAGTAAAAAAGCTAGAAAGTCTAAAATAGTTCACTGATAATTGCTTAATTTAGAGCCAAGAGAACTTAGATCCCTTTTCAAATTGGATATATATATATATATATATATATGTATTTTTTTAGGAATTATATTGCGAGGACCTCAAAGTTCCTTATATGTGCGCTTGATTAAGATAGAGCATGTCATATCTATCAAACAACATCTGGTACATGCAATCTCACGTGAAAAAAAAAAAAAACTAATTTCTATATGACTGGAAATTGAAAGGTCGCTCCTTAAATTTATCTTTTTTATCTTTTGTTTTGTTTTAGGTTTATTCAAAAACTATACCTTCAATTTTTTATTTCAATAGATTTATATCTTCAGATTAGATTAAGTATACAAATCTATATCTTTTTCACGTTCAAGTCTCAATGCTAATCTTAAAAATGCATAGCATACCCTAAAATGGAAAAACAGAAAAAAAAAAAACTTTAAACTTATCTTTTGACCTCAAAAATGCTAAAAAATCTTAAAATGGTTTTTTTTTTGGTGTTTTTGTCTTTTTTCTTTTGATTTTTTATGGTTTTTTAATCTTTCTTGAAAGATAATTTGGTAATTTTAAAGATAAAATTTAGTTATTGATTGAGGTAAGGTATAGATTTGTATATTTTAATACATTATAAAGGTGTACATATTTAATGAGTTTAAAAAACTAAAGTTTTGAATAGACCTAAAACATATAGCATAAAATAGAAAATATCTAAAAAAATGACGTAGACTTGCTGAATATAGACATAATTAAAATTTAGGAACCTATTTATAAAAAAAAAAAAAAAAAAGTAGACGAAATTAGGAATCATAGTGAAGGAGAGGGATCATTTTAGGGTCTTAAAGGATTTTGGTTTTAAAACAAATTACAAAAATGGAGGGTGAGAAAGCAAACGCTAGCCTTATAAACAAATATCCATAGAAAAGTTTTAGGACCCAAAAGAAATTCTAGAAAGGGAAATAGAAGTTTTATGAAATTTTCAATTTTGTCTCTCACTACTGATTAATGTGATGCACATTGCAAATTTTTGTATTAAAAAAATAGATTTATCAATTGAGGAATTCGTCAAAATACATATGTATGGACAAGTTTTCAATTACGTTTTCACCAATGATTATTGGTGTAATTATAATAATTATATCTTTATTAATTTGATGATATGATGTTTATACAAATTAAGCAACTTGTTAACTTTATACATTAATTATTTTTCTTAAGGATATAGTTAAAAATGGTCAGTTTTAATTGAGATTTTAAATGAATGACCTAAGTTTTTCAAAATTAAAAAGAAATGGCTGATCAAAAAATCAGAGGTGGTGAAATAGATAGGTCCTAGATCTGCCATCGCTATTGCTAGAGTCGTGCGAGGAGGAGGCATTAGAGTCGTGCAAGGAGGAGGCATCAGAGTAGCAAGAGGTGTAAGCATTGTCATCGCAGTCACGTGAAGAGGAGGTGCCATTGCCGAATTCACGTGAGAAGTAAGCGCCATTTCTGGAGTTGTTCCTGCCATTGCCATCTCACCCAGAAATCATCGATGCCATCTCTCCGCGTGTCAATCGTTGTTGCACAGTTGCCTTAAAGGGAAAGAGAGGGAGGAAAGAGAGAGATTTTAGCCATTTGCCAAAATTTTTTTTAAAAAAAGGTGTAGACAAATTTTTTAAGGTGGGTGTTAAATCTAGCCATCTAACACAATTTCTCATTTTCTTATTCTCTTAATTTTTTAATTTTAATTTTATCCTTTAATAAATTATGTCAAGTCCCACGTCTTATTAAACTCTTTCGTATCTGTTAATCCTCCACTTTTCGATATCAATTTCTTTTTCTTTTTTTTTTCTCAAACCTATATTTTCATTAAAATATTGAGTATGCATTCCCCTTATAATTTTTAGAATGTGTTAGGATTGATTCCCTAAGAAACAAATACTTTATTTGTAATTAATGACATTTTGGATTAAATAAATAAATAAATAATGTAAATATTTCATGTGTTAATAATGGTCCTTATATTTCTTTCATTATTATGTTTAAGCATTTAACAAACATGCGTTCCATGACTATTATAACCCAATCTTATGATCAAACATATATGGAGTTTATATGTAGTATAGACACGAGACCAGGATAAATAGTCTAAATTACATAATCTGCAGTCTATGTATTTAGCTAGACACTTTATACATAATAAGACTGTAATGGGAATTTACATCCAAGAAGGGAGATAGTTTATCTAGGCTATTGGAGTGGATTTACTAAATGGTAGACACATTGGTGTAATAGACCTCATGGTAGTCGCGCAGTGGACTGGACCTAAAGTGTGATTGATTTAATAATAATTCCTTTTATCTTAAATCAATTCATTTTGACAATCATCTATGTGTGATTTTAATCCTAAAGTGGATTCGTGACTCCATATTTATAAGTTGTTTCTTTTAATATGCTAAAGGCAGGAGTTCTGATGAACAAAGGCTCCATTGTCGTATGTTAGAGATGGAACCCATATTTGATGAGAGCATAATCTACAAACACAGAATCCAAAGCTCTCTAACAAAGAGTTTATAGTAGCCTCACAAAGATATTATTTGGGAATTTGAAAAAGAACAAGAACTTAGTCATCTAGATACTTGTGGTAACCAGATGATTTTCCTTTTGTATTTGGTATAAATGAAATTTTTCAAATAAGTGAAATAATAGAACTTTGAGATAAAATAATCGGAAAGTAAAACGAAACTAAGTCCTTCATCCGATTAAGGATAACCTATAAGGATACACGTATGCATGAGAGGTCATGGACAAAACTAGTTAATAAAGTCTCGTAATATGATGCATTATCAAGAAAATAGCTTTGGTTTTTTAGTGGAGTGATACCAATGTTAATAATTAAATAAATAATTAATTGGAGATTAATTTATCTATTATTATTGGAGCTTGATAATATATGTCCATAGGGTCTCAATGCTAGCTCACCAATTCTTTGACTAGTTTTGTAGAATATGATTTACCACAGGTGATATAGGAGGTTATGCTAGATGGTTACTAGACCTATTAGTGTGCACGCTCAACGGTCTATGTTGATGATCAACACCACATGCAGCAACGCATGGTGGTTGGACTACCTTGTCTTGCTCTTCTCGACTTCACTAGTTAGCCCTACAAGAAGAAAGAATGCCTCAAAGGTCAAAGCGAGACACCTGTAAGGTGTCAACTAAGGGCTTGCTAATACTCAAGTCAAGTACCCATTAGGTCAAGAGAGCGGTTGAGGGTACCTTAGAGAGTCCACTTACCTTAGGGGTGGAATAATGCTCCTATTTATAGCTCACCAATTGGATTAGGTGTATAGCAGATTCGACCTTTGATCCGAGTGCTTTGTACGTTGGTGCTAGGGGGGTCAGCGACAAGCGTCATAATTCCTATGGCAGAGGGATTAGCCCTCACTGAGGCATTGACGGTGCCACATGGGCTTGGGAACAGCTTGGTTGCCACCATGCTGGTTAGGACATGCTCGATGCCTAGTAAGGGAAGTGTGACTATCCGGTACATGTTGAGATAGAATTCTACCCGTACCATGCTCGGTGATGGCCAGACCCTAGGGGGACCTTGTTAAGACCAGATGGTGGAGGATCCAAAAGGAATGCTGGGGCAACCCTTGTCGATCATACTGATTAGCACTAACTGACCTACTATTTATAGGTGCTTCTAGAGCACACCCATAACAGTAGCCCCCTAGTGGACCTGGTCAATTCATCGGCCAGGTTCACTACCCCTAATATGCTGAGTGTGCTCATGCGAAGGGCTCTTCTAGAGCTCCTGTGAGACTAAGTACCCTAAAGATTAAATGATGTAATAGTTATTAAAGACATTTAATTAATAAAGAGTTTATTTTTATTTTCATATGTCAAATGTTGTCTTTTTTATGTTTATTTATGTTAAATATGATAAGCAAACAAAAGCCTAAGACTGTTAGTTTAAACCTTTAAAATTGTGCATATGATGGACAAATTATGCGGAAGGCATAAATCTTAAAGGTGATAGTCTAAATGATAAGGTTCGCAATCGAGGGAATAAAGTTAGGCATTTTATTTATGTTAAGATTGTTATATTATCTATATCCCTAATAGGAGATTATTTGTCTTGGTCCTCGGAGTTAGACTCTGCTAGTAGATACATCAATATATTGTCATAGATGAGATATACTGGATCAGGAGAAAAGTTAAATTGATTTGATTAATAATTCTGTTTGTTTAAATCAATTCACTTTAGACAATTATATGTCACATACCTTAATCCTGAAATGAATTAGTGGGCCCATATTCTTGAATTGTATATTTTGATATACTAAAGGGTGACACTGAATTAGATGATGGTACATATATCGGTATGTTGGAGACATGACTCTTGATTGACATGGACTCGTTATTTATAAATATCAAATCCATAGCTCCTTTGTAGAATTAATGATATTCTCTTATAGGCATTATCCTGCAATTAGAAACTAGACCGGTCAACCATTTGGATAGATAGATGTAACCGAATGATATACTATTTATGTATCCAAATGATATACTATTTGTGAATAGTAAGTATTTTGATGATGAGATAATGGAACATAAGATAAAAACAATCAAGAAGGTAAAACTAAATTTATCCTTAAGTCCATTGTGAATATCCTATAGGGATTTTACACATTATGATATGTCATGGACAATAAACTTTTTAGAGTTTCGTAATTTTATATAGTTCGAGAGTGCAGCTCTAACCTTTTAGTGGAATAGCTTAAGAGTTGACAATTATAAACGAATGTATCGGGGACGTGTTATTTTATAATTATAGAAGCTTGATCTATATATATCTATCGAGTCCTCTTTGCTAGCTCATAATATTTCCTGTAACAATATGGTGTATTTTTCCTACATATTGGCGACTTTTGTTAATTCTTAGATTGGTTTAAATTCAGTTGATTGGATTTAATAATTCATGTTAGTTTATTAGTTGAATTAATTTTATGAATTAATCCAAGATAAATATGTTGAATTATTTGAATATATACTTTATTTGATATGAGATTATCTGTATAAGACCATTTTAATTAGATAACTTCTCTAATGGATTGTTTGAACTAAAAATGAAGCTCTATCTAAGATTCTCATATAAAATAAGATAAAGAAACTGCTAGAACTAGGTGAACCAGCAGGCCGATGCCTTCGTCTGGCCAGTCACGGAGCACAACTTACTTACAAAAACAATACAACCGGTAGGCTAGTTGAGTGAAATCCAAACTGTTAATGAAGGTTCATTGAATGAAAGTATTTATATACAATGTTATTATATAGGAATGGAACAAAGATTAATTTAAAATCTCTAATAATCTTTGTTAGCAAATAGAGACTTCAAAATTAATTGACGATGGTAATTTATAAAACAATCTTAATCTTGAGTTATTAACAGACTCCTATTTAGGAATTTGTGCTCGTTGATTTACTTGGTAAAGGTTTTTATATGATAAAATTATATCCTAGTATTTTGGAAACACAATGAAATAGGTAGCTGGGAAGGTTAATGTACAAGATAGAATCAATTACTTCATTATGAAGCCAGATAAATAGTACTCTTATGTATTGGTTCAAGACTTGAATAGTAAGAGTACTCAATTTATTTAAAAATATAATTTTTTTTGTTTATTAGAGAACTAATGGTACTTAAGGAAAAAGATATAATTAGAGATATTAATAGCATTTTATACATAGCTCTAATTATGAAATATTTACGCAGGATTGGTCTATAGGTAAAGATTATATTGATGGACAATTGAATTATTTAAATAAATTATATTTATAATTTCAAAGGTGCAATTTCAAGTTTATAGTGGAGTATTTTTGGAATTAATAAAATTGATAATATTAATTAAGTTGTTAACTAGTTGTTAATTTTATTGGAGTTTGAAATAATAAGTTCATAGTTTCTTGTGTCATCTCTGTAAATTATTTGAACTTTTAGGTAAAGAATTATTAATTGATACACACTTTGGAATTTAAATAATGTGATTATTTAGTGGGATGACACAATGTGACGGGATCATGTAGTAGGCGCCAAACACAGATAAGGAATTCCTCTTGTGTGTAGCATTTTAATTTGATAAGATTCCTATCTTGAATTAATAAATATTTTGAATAAAATAGTTTTACTTAAATATTTAAATTTAAAATAGGATATAATTAGAAAATTTATCCTAAAAAAGAAAACTTCTCCCATAAGCAAACTTCAAGGAGTAGAATGTTTTTTTAGAAGAAAAGTTCCTCAAAACGGAGTAGAAAGCTTCTCCTAGAACGAAGCAATCGTAGCATCCATAAATAGATGCTTAAGGAGAGCAAAATAGGGATTTTCAATTTTTCAACCCAATTTTAGAGAAAGAAAGCCTAGAAAGAAATGTTCTTCATAGTCACCTTTTGTTCTCTCATGAGTTGAGAAAATATAGCGAGGTCCTAAAATTATGAGTATGTGATTTATTCCCAAACCCTAGACACAACACATCTGTTCACACAATCTAGAGACTAGGTTGGAAGAGTTGTGGAATCAAAGAAGAAGTATGTTTTCTAAGTGATCAAGTTGTCGACCTAATCAGACGATAATAAAATTCTCGTTATATTATATATTAATTGTCTATTAATTAATATAGCTATAGATTATGACTAAAAGTTCTATGAAAATTTTTGTAATACACTATTTTACGGCTTTTGATGTTTTCACCTATTTTAGTTTCAAAACCAACATGAGTTTCATGATCCAGAATAGCTAAGAATGAAAAGAAACTTAAATGTTTGTTGATTGGTTAAGTTATCTCTAAAAAGCCTACCTGCAAGGATGGTTTCAGAAATAACTGTTGTTGTTCTATGGCGTCCGCGTCAAGGTCTAACCATTCATAAACTTGATAAAAACATATTTTAATTCTATTTTAGTCTAGCAGGTGACTGAAAAATAGTTCTGCCGGATTACTTTTTATTTTTTTTGTCCTTATGTTTCCCCCATTTTTTTTTAATTATTTTTAACCCTTGTTTGTTTACAAGATATGCTACGTAGGTGAAAAAAGCCTTCTACCTAATGAATTTTCAAGAATCTTCTGCTATATTCATCTTCAAACAAATTTTCTTGCGAAGGTCAAGTTAGAATTATCACTTTGTTTGGCGTAGAGTATCAGGTGGAAGCAGAATAAATAAATTCAGGCTTAATAGTCCATTCCTCATCTAGATTGTTGAGTGGAGCACTAATTATCACTGCAAATATGTTGCGGCTTTGCAGTTGACTATCATTATTACAGGTGTTAATGCAAGCTGTAATCTAATTTAAAAGTTTTAGATTGAGTCGAGAATAGTTTTGAATTGATAACGAATTGAGAAATCTAAATCTGAAGGTTTTAAATTAGATTACGGCTTAAGCAATTCTAAATCCGTCAAATTCGTCAATTCGAAATTTTATATATTTATATATAATTTTATGACACACCAAATTAAATATAACTATTCATTGATTGAGCAAGTCTTCATTTCAAGTTTTTCTTTTGATTTTTTTTAATAGGTCTTGATTTTGAGTTCTCTTGAAGCTAGCTTATCTTGATTGAATAAGTTGTAACAAATTTAATTTTACTGACCTATTTGATATTATGACATGTCTATTTTAATTTTTATGTTGAAAAAATTAGCCTTTAATATTCTTATTTTTAAAAGCCCTAGTTCAATCCTCAAATCCGTAAAATTTAATCCGTAAAATCCGAACGGTAACAAATTAAGATTTTTTTCAATATGAAGGTTTTAGATCGGATTGCATATTGGGATTTTTCTAATCTTACGTTTCGGATTGGATTACGTATTGACTCTGAATCCGTAAACACCCTTAACCATGACGAAATCCGACCATACCATTGAAAGGACCTAAACTAATGGGAATCTTCTAGATTGAAACTATTACAAAGTATAGTTGCTGCTATTTTTATCTCTAAACAAACTACGCAAGTTGGAGTTGTTACAAGAGAATCCACTGGATTTGTAATAGTTACAACAACTTTGGCTAAAAAGTTCGATGATGCCATTGCCGCTCGTGAGGCTAAAACTCTTATTTTAAACTTGGTTTGAACTAGGGATGTGATGCTAAATCTTCATGATGTGGAGTAGTTCATTGCCTTGACGATGGTTCATAATAATTTAAGCTCTTAAGACTAATAACATAGATAACGAACGTATTAGGTCGAAGGCTTTCTTCCACCTACAAGATTGTTACTGTGCTCAATGCTTTAAATTAATGATAACCTTTTTAATTCTTAAAAAAAAAAACTCTATTTTTGGGTGTGCCTTTTTTTATAGCTTAAATACTAAACTTGTGAACTGTCTCCCTCTTTATCAGAGGTTGAGTTAGAGATGGACGACTATAATACATTAAAAATAAGGTTGTCGGCGAATTGTTGAGCCCTTGTAACTGAAGACCGGCCACCGTAACGTCTTGTTGGTTCAATTGTAGAAATATTATTTTGTCGTATTGTTGTTTAATTTTATTATTTTTATAAAAAAGTTTAAAATATATCATTTTTAAATATTATAAAAATATAAATTAATAACACGTATTTATATTTAAATAAGTGTTATCTAAAATTATTTTGACTTTTTTAGTTAAAAAAAATAATATGAAACAAAAGAAAATAATAATTGATAAAACACAAGAACGAATGTTACATCACCTAATTTACTCCATATTCTTTGGGTGATTTGGACCGTTTAGAGTTTAGGAATCGTAGGGTTAGAAGACGAAGACGAAGACCATTAGATGAATACTGTAATAGCGGCTGCGTCTTCATCTTTGTCTGTTCGTCAGATTTTCCTCTCCTTAAAGGGTGGGAATAAGAGGGCACCATGCCCAACCAATGCCGAATCCATGACCTGGTTCACGCTTGAAAGTCAGAGCTAGTCTTCTTCCCACTGACCGCTACTAATAAGATAAGACCGCTCCTAATAAGGTAAGATAAACCGCTACCAGTAGTCCTTCTTCCAACAGATCGGGGGTTCAATGGCTGCTGATCTTGTAAGAGCTTGTTCTGTACAGCTTCTTCAAGTCAACCTCCCCTGAGAAATAAGTAAGGTAGCAGAAATAGATCTACTACGCCTTGAGTCGAGTTTGAACTCCTGTCCCCTCTCTACTCTCTTTGGTTTTTGCCTCTGTAGAGGGAGAAGTTTCACCGCAAACTCTTTTCAGTCTCTCCGATTACTTGACTTAAAGAAGTGACCTCTTTCGTTGTTTGGGAGTTTGAATGAGTCACAAAAGAAGAAGAAGAAGAAGATGATGAAGACTGATTAGGGGTTTGAATCGGAGCAAATGCCATGTTTCTTCTCCGTCATATCTAGAACCTATGAATATTGAAGAAATTTCTATTAATATTTGGATTTATAATAATTAAGCCATCTCTCTCTCTCTCTCTCTATTTTTGGGCGCTTGTGTATGCAATACAAATTTTGGGTGCCACAACGTGGCAATAACAACCATACAGAACTCATTGACATTGGAGAGAACGAAGATCAAAACTTGGGCGTGATTTATACTTGATGTCATGGTAATCATATCCAAAAAGAAGGAAATAATATAATAATTATTTCATGCTATAATAAGGTAGACCTATTGATATCATTTTTGCTTTGCGAAATGTGGGGTTGAAAAATTGGATTAATTTGAAAAAAGGACCGAAAAAAAATTTCAATTAAGAAAATAACCTCATTTTTTTTGGAATAAAATAAATGGCTTTTCTGAGCATCAAAGCTGCCCCAATTTTTTTCACAAAAAAGATAAAAAGGACTGTATCGAATAGATAAACCCAAATATAGTGGAAAAAAATTGAAACTGTTTTAGTGCCTAAAAAACTAGTTTTGTGATGCCTAAAAAAAAAAAAAAAAGGCTATTCATCAAATTTTTTTTTTTCCAAAAAGTCGTTTTTAAAAATCCCTCAACTAAAAAATACATGCTTTTTATGATTTTTAAGCAGCTTCCATATGGGCTTAATCCTTTTCATGTGGATTACGGGAATGTTTGGGAACAAAATCAAAACTTAAAAAGTTAAAATTAAATATTATAATACATGGAGGCCCTAAACTGTAATATAATTTTGCTTTATATTGTAGGCAATAAGACTTTATACTACAATAGTTAAAAATTTGTCTTGGTTTTCCAACATTTTACCATATTGAGTTATGAGTCCAACTTTGTAAGTTCCCATATAATGCGAGTAGCTAATCCAATGAGAATCGTATAATAGGTTCACAGATTTTCGAACGTCAAATTGTCATTAGATCTTAAATTATTATGCCTAATATATTAAGATAAAATTTTACCTGGAGTTTATAGTAAAAAACAATACATAAACTTAATTTAATGATAAAAAACGACCCTAACAGTAGTCTTTTTTTT
>CAMOHE010047363.1:4104-27339 GCA_946598075.1 Artocarpus hirsutus
ATAAAAAGGAAGATAAAGGCAATATTCTGTTATAGGAGTAACATTTGATGTTATGGGGTGGAGACAAAAATAAAATTTGACATAAAATGTACAATTTTGATGAAAAAAACCAACTCTATTTTAAAGTAACGGGTTGACGATAATCTAATTAAACCATCCACCACTGCTTGCCTTATATCTCATGCACGGCAAGTGGGAAATATCACTTGTGTTTTTTTTTTTTTTTTTGTCTTTTTCTTTTTTGTTTTTGAAAGTAACCTCACTTGTTTTTTTGGCCTGGTTTTGTGGACTTACATGCATTGTCTTATCTATGACACTTAATGCACTAGCCAAAGCAAGTTTTGTTATAGTTTCCTTCAAAGCTTCCTAAGAGCTTATCGTGAACTCAAATACCATGCATATATGTGTTGGGGATCTTTACAAAAATGCCACAAACTCTAGGTTTGGGTTGATTTATGTCATAAGAAAAACAATATTTTTAGAAAATACACAGTATTATAACACAATATATTTAAAATACAAAATATATCATTAAGCTTTATGGTTCATATCAATTAAGCATTATGGTTTTTTTGTTGAAATGATTATTGATCAAGAGAATATAATTGTCTAACAAAGTAATTTTGTTTAAACAGCATAGCAAATACAAGACATTTTTTGAAGTGTGACAAAGTTCAATCCACTGCATCTTCCCTTAATATCTCTATGTGATGCTATATAGCGCGCCCTTGATAATTGCGTCGTTGTGCCTGGGCTATGAGGGCTCTCAGCCACATGGATAGTTCAATGTGCTCATCAGCGCCTGACTTTGAGATGTGGATCATCCAAGGCATATTAGCATGGCGTATTTCTCCTGTTCGAACCGGGGTTTGAAACCAAACTTCTCCTCAGGAGGATAGATGGGGTGACCAATGCCAAGTGTTCAAGAAAAAAAAAAAAAAAAAACCCCAATTACACTCCTACTTCATGTCATGAATTTTACAAACTTTACGGTTCATATTGTTTGTAATGCAGAGGTATTAAATAAAAACTTGTAGAACAATGTCCCTAAATTTTGTTCACCAACTTTATTGTGTGAGTTTGTCCTTTCTATTCTGCTAGAGGTTCAAAGTCAATATAGTTGATCTAAGGCGAAGTATTTGCAGTGCACCCTTACAAAGCTTAGGTCGTTATATCCTGAAGGTTATTTTGCACACAGACTATCCGAGAGGGGTGGAATATATTCTTAAGGGCAATGCCCAACATGCTGTGACCTTGTTTCCACCTTCCGTAGCATCTCATTATTCTTAAAGTCACCAACAATAGTTTCCCCAGCCATTGTCTTAGCAATTCTTTTTTCGGCCGGTTTTGTTTAGTGCCTTGTTCAGTTTGACTATTATAAACAACTAAATTGTTCATTAGAGTGGGATAATTAAGTAACTTTTGTACAAAATACATGCGAAAATCTTTTTGGAAGTCCATGCCACCAAGGATGTTACAGCCTATTTGGGAACATAAATCCGAACAAAAAAATTTTGGGTTCAAATCAATTTTACTACACCGTTTTTCACTCACAAACTTTGAATTATTACAAAATTTTACGTTTAAGCCTTTAATTCAAACATATGTTCCAAAGGACTGTAAGTTTTCGGTTTCTTTTCTCCACTGGGCAGAAATACATAATGCAAGCCTAGGATTAATATAAAAAGCACAAGTCGCAACGTGTCCACATGATGCAGCGTGCCCCCATCAATCATGCGGATAGAGATATTTGCTGAAGCATTGCCCGTTCAACAGTTCTAAAAGACTATCAGGCTGCTCAAATTTTGTTAACAATTTTTTTGTCCTGTTGATTAATTTGTTTATCGAATGATATAACCAAAATATTTTGTGTTTAATCCAAATGTGAAAATCATTTTGTGTTTTAAAAATGTTGAGATTATTCTTATGTTTATCTGATCAAACAAGTTAACCTTAAAAAATAAGTAAAATTGAAATACTTGTGCATTTGAACTTAAGATAGCCACTTTGAGTATAAACAGATCAAAATTTTCAAAAATAGTCAAATTTGATTATTCTCAAATTCCAAAAAAAAAAAATTAAAATCAAAGATTCGACCTGATTCGAGTAAGGAAAGTAGTTATTATTGTCCCTTTGTTTAATATAGCTGACACAAGAAAACAACAACGATCTTTAAATGGTCAGAATTCAGGTTGTTATCTGAAAATCCAAGCAGCATGATCATTGTTAAAACAGCACCAATATTGAATAAAATCCAAGATTTGAATGAATCCTTCACTGATTATTGGACAAAGCTTTCTTTCTTATAGGTTATTTTGTAAAATTAGTTTGAACTGAAAAAATGAGTTCAAATACTAAGCTTCACACTATGGATGATTCAATCTGGTGAATTTGAAACGGTGTGCCAAACACACCAAGCTCAATAGCATTCACACAAAACAACCATCCTTTTTGCTCACTTTCACTCTTTCTCATGATGACGTTCAAGACGGATCATTATAAGAACTTTACTGGCATTGTTTGGAGGATTATTGAAATGAACACACAAGGATCTGAATCCCACAAACAGGATTGATTTATTTATAAGTTTGCCAAACTACAGTAAATAAGCCCAATATTATTTTTGTTCAAATGTTACATAATGTTGTAGAACACATACACTATTACTGGCTGATGTAGATTATATAATCCAGACAACGAACGAATTATTCTCATCATTGAATACTAGTGATCCCTCTTCTAACAAACTAGACTAAAATAAACTAAATTTTACAGAAAGGAGTATGAATAGATACACAAAATCAGCAGTTATGTGGCAAAATTGCTTTCCTTGTTACCATTCAGAAATGAAGATGAAAACAAGGTATGCTTCTAACAGTGTACTACCTCTTGTTGGTCCCAAGGAACGGAGGCGGCTAAGTAGCCGAAAGATTGTTATTGGTTCAAGGCACCGCTCAGCTTGAATCCTAAAACTTGAAGAGCCGACAAATAAATTTGCTAACCCTGGTAGATAAGATTAACCAAGGTATGATTCCTACCTGTAAAATTCGTCAACTAGAATGATTAAATGCATATTAGATTGAGAGAGGTGGGAGGGGGACACTTGTTCTATTGAATCTCAAAATAACCGTATCTACCTATGGTAATCAATATTCATAAATCGTAAGGAACGATGATATATAATGAATCATTAAAAAAATAGAAAGAAGTAACCTTTGCTGCAATGCATGCTTTTTCCTCTTACAAAGAGTACCACTCTTAATGGCATACAACTACTACATCATTGCTCTTTCTAGCATAGAATTACTTCTCACTTTACCTATATGCTAATCCAGAGCAAATGATTTCTTTACCAAGGAGTTCTATTTTACTGAAAATAGACAAAAACGACAGGGTGAAACAAAAAAACAGATTTTATTACCATGACATTGTCATTCAAAATTCCTCCACCCTTCCAAGATAAGACCTTCCCTGCAAAGGCAACACAATATATTAATTAAGAGTCTAACCAGAGTCAACAGACCCCATAATCACTTCTTCAAAGATTAATATGCCGGATGCTCCTTTACTTTGCCCATTAATTATTTTCCAATTTTGAGTTGAGCAACATGATTTGTATGCTTATCTACCCAACCATCTACAGGAGTGCGAGATAGTAACGTTTACCATCCACAGAAGTGCGTAGAATTTTGCTCCTGTGTTTGTACAGTAGAAAATGAAAAGTAATAGGTTTAACCTTCAAGTTACTCTTTTGATAAAACTTTTTGAAAGAACAACTTAATACATTAATGACTTTTTCTTTTAACTCCTCCATCGAAAAAAGGGTAAAACATAAATACAAATATTTCTTTAAAACTAAAGTAATTTTCTGTATTTTTATGAAGCTCCTCCAAGAGAAGCCATGTAGGTTTGGCTTCTTCTGGAAGAGCTTCCTCCAGCTTAAAGCTGCTTTTGGGTCAAGACGCCGAAAGCAAGCTTCGAAAAGTCTGCCAAGCAAGCCTTTTTTAGTCAAGTTAAAAGTCAATGTCACAAAGATTATGATATTAATTAGTTTTAATACATAGTATTTTATCAATTAGGGATTTATGTATTGAGGTAGTTTTCCACTATTGTGCTTCTTTATTTCATTTTGGTTTACAATCTTATTTTGTTATTTCGTTTACCCACAAATATGGTAGTTTGTAATTTCAATTCAGAGAGATTGTTAACAACTAAATATTGAATTAATGGTTTTCTTTCTCTTGAGTTATTGTTATCTCTCAAGAATCCTCTCATTTCTTCCATATGGTTTTTCTTCCCCATCTTTCCATTCTTCTCTCTAAATTCTATCACTTGTCTTGGTCATGTTTTGTCCACCAGCGGGCACGTGAGAACCCGCATGCACCGCCACTGCTGGTGACCAAGTCCTTCCTATTTCATAGTTGCAAATTACCCTTTTACTTCTGTAGCTTGTTGTGCAAGAGTCCCGAGGCTCTTTTCTTTCAACAAATACTAACAAAACTTTTTATAGGTGTTTGGTATTGTCAGTTTCAACCAAAACTTTTAATTGCTACTATGTAAAGCTCGCATATGCTAACATGTCAAGAAAAAGTGAGCATTATTGTAAAACTTTCATATGCTATAGTGTTTTTAACCACAATAGTTTGAATCAATGCCCCTAAACACCTTATTAATGTCTTGCTGAAAATAATAATTTTATAGGAAATGTATTCGTTTAACGTGCTTAAATCCAATTGGTTTTATAGCCCAAATCACCATGAATTTTCAAAGCTCTGTCGAGTATTATAACTACAATCATCGAAGAGTCATAGATTATACTTCTTATTTACAAACCTTTATCTCATTTAGAGATAAAACTTAAAAGCTTGTTATTCACACAATATGTCAACCACTTGAATCTGCACATTGGGCCGCACCCATACCACTTTGGGTAAATTAATAGGTAAAGGATTTTCATTGAAAGATGTCTACTTCCACTTTAATTAGGTCCTTAAAAAGAGAGATATTTATTTTCATGTCCTTCCTATAAATGTTACTCGTATAGTAGGACTTCCTTGGGTTTATGACAATGAGGTGAGATACACAAACAAATAAATTTGTCCTCAGAGCATAAAGGGACAAATATTATCTTGAAACATGCCATGCCAAAAGAAAAGGCACAAATGTCATACCCTAATCACAAGTTCCTGATGAGCCAAGCCCTATTTATAGGTCACAATATAATACACCTATTGAGAATGATGCAAGTAAAAATGAGCCTGTGACACAGTACATGGGTGGCCATGCACATTGTTGCCCTAAGCCTACTTTCAATGAACCATTTCTTTAACAATCCATCAAATCCAATTCTTCCAAATCTTCCTTTGACAATTTTCTTTATAAGAGCATCTCTAATGTAATGCTAAATTGATATGCCATGGTACATTTAGTATTAGAGTGCAAAAAAAACCCTCCAATGCAATGCCATTTTTAATATCACATTTGCAATATGCTAAACTTTGTGGCAAATTTGCCACCAAGTTTAACACATAGCAAATATGGCAATTGATTTCTATTGAGTGATAGATTGACTTTTTGCTTTAATAACAACAACATTCCTACTTTTATTTTTATTTTTTATTTTTTGAAACAAGAGACAAAGCATATATTAACTAAAAAAATGAAGGTACAAAACGAGAGGAAGAGAATTCCTCAGCAGGACAAACAAAAACAAGAGTTAAGCTATAAAAAGGGATTCCTCAACAGGACATTCCTTTTTTTTTATTATTTTAATATTAAAAGTTTACTTTTACAAGTTTCAAAGTTCAATAATTATGACAAAAAGTAAATATGGCATTACATATAGCATCATACATTCGAGCACAAAATAAAATAACACATCAGATATGCTATTTTTACACTTTTTGATGGCAAATATAATAATGGCATTAGCATTTGCATTAAAGATGGTCTAACACAAAATTACGTGAATTTTCTTCTAATTTAACTATGGATTTGGTTTCGATGAGGAATAATGGTTTACTTACTGTGATAATGAAAAGTCTAAAGTGCTTTCTATGTTTACTCTACAGCAAGGATGTTTTCACTATTAACTTTCAAGCGCCTATGGCTTCTCTCCAAATCAAGGATTAAGATAGAAAATGATTGAATTTTAGGTGGTTGTTTTATAACACTTTTGTGCCTTCACTTGCTAAAGGTGAGGTTTTCAACCAAGGAGAACGAGCTATCCTCCAAAATTAACCAGAAAAGGAACTACAAAAGCGAAGCCCAATCCCTAACAACTACAAGATCAGAAAATAGAACGCAATTGAACTCCTCATCATACTATGGAGTTCGTAATTTCAAGTTAGAGAGAATGGTTAATGATTGGATATTGACATTAGTGGTTCTCCTGCTCTTGGGTTATTTTTCTCTCGAGAATCCTTTTATTTTCTCTCTTGTGGTACTATTTCAATCTCTCAAATGATTCTTCTTCTCTGTCTTTGTTTTAATCTTTTTAAATTCTATTAAATTCTATCTCTTATCATAGTCCTACATCATAATGATTCTGGAGTATAAAATTAACAAAGAACGTGGCAGCTGACTCTATAGGTCCTCATATTACTATAGAAGATTGCTGAGAAAAATGCTTTACCAAAGGGTTGGACAAGCTGCTGTGATATAGTGGCGACAGGGACCCTCCAAAACCAGCATATGAGGACAAGATACGTTAAAACCTAAACGGCACAATGAAATGAACAAAACCATAAGGACATGTAAGAAGGAAGCACATGAACTCCATAAAAAATAAAAAAACAAATACGAATTGAACTTCCAAAAAGGGATCTCTATATGCCAACAAAACTACCTTTGTGAAGAATAGAGCTCTCAGATACAAATCAAACGATACTTTCATCTCCTTTTTATGTGATTCTTGATCTGAAAAGCAGTTAAAAGTTAGAGCACTACTTTTTGTCAATAGAAGGCAATCCATCTCTTGCAAACTTTAAATGGATAAGAAGGAACTAATAGACAAATGGAAGCTGCACAGAAGACGAGAGTGCCCGATTCCATGAAATATATGAGGGAAAAAAAAAAGCCGCAAAGTAGAACAAAACAATACTATTAAGAAATCAAATACATATAGCAAATATATCTTGTTTTAGCTTAAATCATGGATTTGCTTGATGGCTTGACATCCTATAAGCTCCGTTAGGCATTCAAAAATTGTACAACATACACACAACCATAATTGTTTATATGTAATTTCTTAGCTGAATAAAGCAAGTGGGAGGATTGAATCAAAAAATTCCTCCACCATTTCTGTTTCAGGAGCATTACCTTAAATCACCTGAATTGGTTATTGGAACTTAACAAATTCAAAGCCAATTATGGCCATTTAACTAAACTTTCTTCTTAAACTGAACTATTTTGTAAAATGCTACCTATCAACATTAGTGGTACATTTACCATAGGTTTACAGATATAACAGCATATCATAACATCCACATTACAGCACGGGAATGGGAACCAATTGTCGTACTTTTGACTCTTCACCAAGTGAATTTTCTATTTAAGTGTCATACGTGTGGTGACACAACACCAGTAATGATAACTGGCCATACTTTACGAACTAAAAAAAATATATTTATATATTTCCTCATTCTTCACCTTCGGAATAAGTTGGTCCAATACAACATCACTATATAGTTTACAAAACTCAAATAAGATGGTAATAGTATAGTACATTCTGCTATTTCGTCAACATTGTGTATTTATTTGGCACATCAAATAGCAGATTGTGTTGTTAAGCTATTGAAAAATTAAAAACTAAAGGCAAAAGTACTGTCAAACTCACAATTTGCAAGCTCTTTCTCCTTAGCAGCAGCTAACCTCCTAAGCTTAGCTGCCTGTGCAAATGTAGATGGCCTGTGCAAAATCAACAACAAAACAAAAGCAATAATTATTCCAAAATCCACCACTAGGGGACACAAATTGGATTCGTATTATTAGTTATTAGAAGATTAATAACTCACTGCGAAAAAGAGCTAGCCTCTTTCAAGAGCTGCTTGATTTCTCCACCCAACTGGATCTCCATAGTGCTCTTGGATCCTTTCTGAGAACAAAAAAAAAAGGAAATTGATTATCCGATTTGGTAGGATTATAAGAAGATCAAAATTAATTCATCGAATCGAATCGAATTGGAAATACCTTCTTCAAGGCTTCGATCCACCGGGAAAGAACTTGGAAAAGAATTACGATGGAGAAGATAAAAGTCGCAGCAAGCGAGCCTCGACGTGGCTCTAGAGTTTCGGCTATGTCGCCCATGCCTCTGTCTTCCTAATATCTGATGATGCTTCTGCGAATTTTCGGTTCCTCTTCAATGGCGGGCGCAGCGACGCGGCACAACGGGAAAATGCGGCGGAGTTTGAGGAGGCGAGGTGCGACGGAGGGATGGCGGTGGCGCTCGTTTCGCGAACCTGACCGATTTCTGGTGGAGCTCGTTTGGTGAACGCCGGTGTCGTCTATAGATTTGTCAGTTTATTGTGGAGGTTTTTTTTTTGCTTTGTTTTGTTTTGTTTTTTTTTTCTTTTTTCTTGGCCGATCGATAGACACAAATAGGGAGAATTCGGAAAAAAGCCTAAAAAAAAAAAAAACAAATTAAGCAAATGGTCTCCCATTTTTTAAATTAAAAAATAGGTTTTTTTTGAACATTAAAACTGTCCCAGTTTTTTTGACAGAAAAGAAAAAAAAGGACTGTATCGAAGAGAGAAATCCAAATATGGTGTCTAAAAAAAACTGAAACTGTTTTAATATCCAAAAAGCTAGTTTTGTGATGTCCAAAAAAAAAAAAAGGGGTCATTGACCAAAAATTTTTTGCCCAAAAGTCCCTTTTTAAAAGTACCTCACAAAAATAAGCAGACAGAATATTTAGCGGGTATGAAAATTGATGTTTAAGTATATAGTGAGAAAAATTATTTAGTAATGCATTTGCTTGTCACGTCCCAAAAGAGTTCCTCAAGATTTAAGTACTGCTCTTCGATCCTCTACCTAGCCGATGTGGGACTTTTTATACTGATACCACTTGTCACGTCCCAAAAGAGCTCTTGTTAAAAGGTAGACAACCCAATACTTAAGTACTGCTCTTCGGTCCTCTACCTAGCCGATGTGGGACTTTTTATACGTTACAGTTTGCTCACTTTAAAACAAGAATTATTACTATTTTTATATAATTAATAGTTCTTATATAATAATATTTGAATTTGAATATTGTATTTATTTTTTTAAAAGGAAATCAATACTAAGGGGTTTGCAAGTATCGATTTTTTATCTTTCATTCCTTGTATTATATGAGAATCACAAAATTCTTATTACTATTTTTGTAAATAAACAAATTGTTTAAAGGAAAAAAGAATCACTCACTGTATTCTCTTTTTCTTTGATGCAAAGTAATCATGCCCTTAAAGTATTAAAAAACACAAAAACTTCAAAGTAATGTTAGTATTTTAGTCTTATTTTTTTAGAAGATTACATCTTATTCCACTTTTTTCCTATCTATCTTTGTATGCCATAAAAAATAAAACTTGAAAAAACTTATGCCATTTTTTTTCCTTTTCTTTTTTCTATATCTTTGTTTTTACTTGCCTTTTCTCACCTTCTTTCTCTCGGTCTCGCCTCATCCTCCTTTTTCTTTGTCTCTTTCTCCTTTCTCTGACCTCTCAGCAATGATGGTCGTTGTTGTCGAAGATGAATGGGCTCCAAAGATTTTGAGATCATAAGGATAGGTTGTGAGATCAAGAGTTTGTCTGCTGACAACAACGACGAGCTTCGATCAACCTCTGTTCACTCGCGAAAAGCAAGACAAAGTGAATCAGATCTCTTGCACCATTGATGTTGGTAACAATTGAGATTTTGAGATCTAGTTCTTCATCAAATTGCATTATTGTTGTCAATCTGCTACTATTGCTGATGTTGTTGCTGCTGTTGCTGTTGTCGTCGTCGTTGTCATCATTGTTGTTGTTTTTGCTTTATTTGTTTATATTGTTGTGGTTGTTGTTTATTAATTTTTTTCTCGTTTTTTGGCTACCGGCGACATGGCCGATGTTAAAGACAAGCCAGTGTGAGCAAAGAGACAGAGTGAGAAGAGAGAGAAAAGAATAAGAGAAAAAAGTCCTGAAGGATACGCATAGGTTCTCGAAGGACACGAATAATATCCTAGTAGAAAGTGCCTCATAATCACATGAACAATGTCCCGGGGACATGCGACATGTTAGGAGAGACACAAAAAAACTCCTAAAGGGACACATAACATGTTTCGGAGGGACATGCACCAAGTTTATGATATAAGAACTTTTCACATTTTGTAGCATAACTAAAAATGGTGTTCGAAAAAGTAGCATTTATGTGAATTGTCCCTTTTTATAGAAATGAATGCTCTTTTTTGAAACTTATTTTTTTGTAAATGTTGTACTTATTTAAGTGTTACACAACTTAAGTTTGTAATATAAGTGATAGTATGACAAAACTTTTTTAAATTTGACATGAATAAATATATTTTTTATTCATATGATATAAAAGTAATTTTTACTTTATACAACACTTTAGTGTTTAAACTATAGTTTGGGACTAATTATGGGAAAAAAATAAACGATGAATTTTAAAAACTTTACCTTTAAAGATTGAAAACTAGAAAGTTTAGCACATAATTACAGGAAAATTTTAAAAATTTTCAGATTTTGTAAAATTTTGATAAGAAATATCAAGTATAGTTTGAACTTTCTTTCTCTATAGACGACTCTCTTTTCTTTCTATTTCCCAACACGAAGTGCGATGATGGGTGACAAAGCGATGAAGGATGAAGACGGGTGATGAGGGGCGGACAATAGTGATGGGTGACTAGGCGACGACGACAGGAGCGCTTGATCTGAACGACAGATGACAAGAGACACAAATCTTCTCATGTTTTCGATGGCGGACGATGATGAAACATGCATCTCTGACGATAGATAACAGGACATAGCAAAGATTTCATGAAAATATAAAACAAGAAAGAGAAAGAAACGGGTGGAGGGAGGAAAGAGATAGAAGGAGAGAGAGAGAAAGAACAAGGGAAGAGAGAGTAAGAGTAAATACGAAGAAGAAAGAAATAATTTGCACTTAAGGAACGAGGGCATTTTTGGAAAAACAATATCCTAAAATATCTATCTTAAACTTTTATGATATTTACTAAACATTTTTCTAACAACTGCTATTAATTTTAATTACACCTTTAAATTATGATATTTTTCTCATTTCTCTACTTTTTATATTTATATAATGTGCAATAGATTATATAGAAGTTTAAAATATGGATAGTTTGAACCGATTAGAGGGGTGTTTGGTATGGTGGTGGGAACCAATGGTTAGAGTTGTTTTTACTATAGCATGTGAGAGCTTTACATTGTAGCAACTTTTTTTTTTACTATAGCATGTGAGAGCTTTACACTATTTATAACCGCGTTAGTGGTGTAAACCACCTTTAACCAAACACACGGTAGATCATTTTTTAAAATTTCACAGTTTGAATTTGAATGGTCTCATTCGTTCTCAAACTGTCACAAAGTGTTTATGACATGAAACAGGACCAGTAGCATAAAAACCATAGTTCGGTTCGGTCTGATGGTTTATGGTCTCTTCTTCACTACCCTAGTTTGTCTTTGTCCTTTTTTTAAGAATTTGAGCGTAAATGGTCATTCTTTATAGGGTCACAATTTTTTAACATAAAGAAAATGAATTTTTTTGAATGGTTAATTAATGATGTACTAATTTTTTGTCTATCATTGATTAACTAATAGGCTATTTGGCAAGGGCAATCCTAACCAATTTCTTAGTTATGAACAGTGTAAAGCTTTCATATACTACAATAAAAAGAAAAAAGTTGCTACAATATAAAGTTCTCATATACTATAGTAAAAATAATTCTAACCAATGGTTCTAACCATCATGCCAAATACCCTAATGATTTTGTTATAGATTAACATGATAGTTTGCACTAATTAATGTAGACGGTGAATATACAATTAAAAGTTAGCACTATGAATTGAGTTATTTAGAAACTTGGGCCGTCAAATCACCGTTAAATGGACCTGTTAACTCGAGTTTATGTGCAAGATTAAAGTAAAATGAACTAAATAATGCAGAAGAAAGATAACACATTGGATTTATAGTGGTTCACTCTATTAATAAAGAGTTATGTCCACTGTAATTTACTATGGAATTCTGAGTACAGATTACAAAGGAACGAGAAAGTAAATTGGCAGGGTTTTAGTATGTTCTTTTCCATGTGTCTATAACAAAGGAACCTTCCCATTATATAAAGGATGTGGAAGAATAGTGGCTCCCAACTATTTAGCGGAGTGGGATAATGCCTTGTAAGTAACTGTAATAATAGGACACGTGTCGATTGATGAAAGGCAACAAGAATAATGCCTCCCCCACGTTTCGATCCATGACTAGACATGTTCTAACCACCAGAACATGCTATTAATAGTTGAATCAAGACGCTCGATCCGATCGAACGAAGACTTAAAGGTAGCATGAATTATCCCAAAAAGGCCTTCAAGAGAAGTAATTGAACCATACAAACCAAACAAAACGGCTTATTCCACTAGCCTGGTTTCGTTCGACCCATTCAGTCATTTCCATTATTGGGCCGTCAGGGCCCGTGGACAATTTAGGCCAGACTAAATTGCACCCCAATAGTTAGCCCCCTTACTCCTTAGTCGATGTAATGGACTACAGGAGTGAGTGAAAATCAAGCCTTAAAACTGACGGCATGTGACTTCGACATCTTTACGTCCGTGCTTGAATCATTACCCTTCCTTAGGATATCGCAATTATTAATTACCTACAACACGTGTCATTGTGCAATTGGCAGCCCATTAAAAACCACTGCAATGTTGACGTATGCACCTGATTCTAAAGGACACTGCCTCGGTTTGAGCGACAACTCAAAAAGATGCATAAACTCAGCCCTTGGATTAGATGGCTTTGAATCAGTTCCAACCGTCGGTCTGGTACCCTCAAGTGGTATATAACTCACATTTTCTCTCACCTTTTTATTTCACTCTTTCTTTTCGAATGCAAGGCGATTCTCTCTGTGTTCCTCAGTTTCTTCACAATTTTTAGGTAAGATTTTCTTTTCCTCTTCTAATTTTCTTATGATTTTCCTTTCGTAATCTTGTTTTTCTCCTAATTTTGAGCATTTTGACACCAAACATGCTTTATTTCTTGAGAAAATTAGTGACTGCTGGACTTGTTTGGTTGTCGCGACCATAAGATATTCAAGAACTATTAAAGCCTTCCAAGTTTTAGGATTCTTCATCTTTTGATCTTCAAAACCCTAGTTTTCCCTTAATAGTCCTGTTTCCGTAGAAATGTCGAAGGTAATTATCATCGATTCAAGCTCCAGCAGCGACGAGGCATCGAGCCGAAGAGTAGAACGAAACCATCCAACAGGCCCCTCTAGGACAGTCAACGATGTCGAATAGATCGAAAGGAGGAAATACATTTCTCCAACTAAAAGGGTCTTATTTTTTACTAAGAACCCAGAGTCCATTTTGACAGAGCAAGACTTGTTGACATTAAGCGCGAAGTATGGAATACCGACTTCGGTTAAAATTCGTTTGTCTTATCCCGGGGAGCGAGTAGATACTCAAAACAACAACTAGTTTTGTGTTTATACGAAATGGTTTAAACTCAGACTTTGATTGTCGATTCCAGAGTTTATGATCGAGATCACTAGACACTCCTTCATTTCTATGACTCAGCTTATGTCGAACGGTGTCCGACTGCTCCTCGCCCTCATGGTTGTGATAGAGGAGGCTGGAATCGACTTCGATATATACGACTTCCTTAGATGTTATTATCTGAAGCCGAATAGAAAAAATTTGGGCCGCTTCTTCTTTGTGTATAGGCAGTCGAAGCAGCTGATAATAGAGTTTACAACTGTTGACAGGCACTGAAAGAAGCGATACTTTTTTATGTCAATTAACAGTGACTCCTTCGAACTAACTTCTTGATTTCCTTTTCCATTTGCTTTTGGTCATATTGGTAAGTATCGTTACTTCTTATATTTCAAGCAATAATTCTAACTAATCATAGTCGATCTCTTTTCCTTGCAGATTACGAACTGAATCATGTAGCACCAATCAGCGAAAGATTCCAAGCGAGGTTGGACGCGTTGCTAGCTTTGAAGGGACAGACTTAGGCTAAAATCTCACAACCCAATCAACTCCAGAGGTCTTCGATTTGGAAGAGATTTAAGAAATCCCTACAGGTATTCCTATTCGATTTCCAAAATGAGTCAATCGGGTCTTTGTATGCC
Organism: Artocarpus hirsutus; assembly: GCA_946598075.1. Lineage (NCBI taxonomy): Eukaryota > Viridiplantae > Streptophyta > Magnoliopsida > Rosales > Moraceae > Artocarpus > Artocarpus hirsutus. The sequence continues at coordinate 18,449 of CAMOHE010047363.1, forward strand.
GCGGTGCACCTCAGCAGCTATACGGTCCGTCAAAATATATTACACGTCTATCTGACAAAGACGTTCATCTCGCAGAAGCCATGTTGTCAGCCATGAAGGTTACACTGCCCTCGATTGGTGAGGTACGAAAGAAGAGAGCCGTAGAAAAAACGATGAAGAAAAGAAAAGATTCTAGCGAACAATCAACTGTAAAAGAGGCAACTCTTCCAACTTCGACTTATCTTCCTCCACCTCCTTCCTTTAACATACAGCGCCCACCATCGAAGAAAAGAAAGAGTGGCGAGGCTTCAGCTTCGACTAGGGGCGTCTATCAAAGTGTTCGTAAAAAGACCCTCGACATTCCAAAATACGTTAGCATTATAGAGGATAAGGAGGTAGCAACTAGAGCAGTCGTAAACTTTTATTTCGACAAAAACGAGCAACTTAGTGGAAAGCAGTTCGCTTGGTTTTACAATGAGGCGGTTGTAGTGATGGGACAGGTAGATCTAATGCAATGTTTTTATCCCGATTACTTGGATCGCATCGTTCTATATTGAAATCCACTCATGCAGGATCTTTTACTTCACAATCTGTTCACGAACAAGGTTGCTGACAAGTATGAGCAGGAGTTGCTGAGAAGTAGGAAGCTCAAAGAAGAGTTGAAGACGATGAAGGCCAAGAGGGACAACAAACAAAAGGAGCTCAATACTACAGCTGACGCATTGAACAGGTCAAATAAGAAAGTGTTGAACTTATAGAGCAGCCTTTGACTTTTTGAAGAAAAAGTCGACATCCTAACGAAGGCAATGTCCATGAAAGAAAAGGAATTCAAGGAAGTCAAGGAGCAGTTGCTTGAGGTCCACGGCACTTCTTTCTTGAAGGCACGACTATAGACCTTGATAGAATTCAAATCAAGTCAACTCAGCTTCAAAACAATCGATGAAGAAATTAAGGAGCTCTAAGAATTGCTGTCGATGGACGACCAAAACGTCTAAGTCGAATCAGGCCATGAAGATGTTCCTGCCCCTGAGTCCAATGTTGCTTTGATTCCAACTGGTGAAGTCACTGAGCCTTTAACCATGAAGCCAACTGAGGGTGAAAATGCTAAACTTTTGGAGGGGAAAGATTCTTGAAAGATTTTTCTGTTTTGTATTCAATCTGTCATTCCTGTTTCGTTTGTATTGAACATTTTAATTCTGACGAACAAAACTTGGAACTTCAAATTCAATTTCTCAAATTCAGAAAGTGGATTAATAATGCTTTCATCCCACATGCAATGATTGAGTCTCTTGGTTTAATAATCAGAAAATAACTAAACCAAAAGGATCATTATAATATAAAGCAGGGGCCGCTACTTAGGTGTAAACTGAACTTAAACATAGTTTACAGAGCCACATAGATGACTTTTCGATATTATACTGTTTTAGTGCCAATCGAACCAAGCTTGGCCTTGAATTAACAAGAAATACGTTAAGACCGAGAGCTCAAATTAAGTTATAATCGACAATAAAAATGTAAAAACGAACTTCATGAGGTATCTAGGAGGTAATCAAATTCTCTTAATCTTAAGTCCAATTACGTCATTAATTCGATAAGTATGGTTTTGGATCGAATTAATTGAGTTCGACCAATGATCGAATAAGTAGAGCCCAAAAGTTGGCCATAATAATCGCCATTGTGCATGATCAGATCGATCTGGCTAAATCAAAAGCTGAGCCATTAAGATGGCGTGGTGAAGGCGTTCAGATCGAGCTAGTCAGATCCGTAGTTTAAGCCATGAATTTGGCAATTCGAGAGTTCAGATCGAGCTGGTCGAGTCTAAAGTTAAGACATAAAGATGACATGTCGAGAGTTCAAATCGAGCTAGTCGAGTCCGATGTTAAGCCATTAAGATGGCATGTAGAGAGTTCAGATCGAGCTGGTTGAGTCTGAAGTTAAGCCATGAAGATGGTATGTCGAGAGTTCAAATCGAGCTGGTCAAGTTTAAAGCGCCATAAAGATGGCATGTCAAGATTTTAGATCGAGCTGGTTGAGTTCGAAGCTAACTGCATTTCTTGAGGAAAGAACTTGTCAATTTATATTTTGAGGAAATAAAATTTGAAATAGTAGAACGGCTGCACTCGTTTATATCGTACACGGGCTGTCTATGTACCCTATGTATGGGGATCAAGCCAAACGTAGTTTAATTACATGACAAAGCGAAATTAATATTACACGTAGTACTTTCTCAAATGATTCGTGTTCCAACTCTTGGTAACGAAGGATCCATCTAGCTTCTCTAGCTTGTATACTCCATCTCAAACAACTGATCATATTCGATAAGGTCCTTCCCAATTAGCAGTCAATTTTTCAGCGTTTGCCTCTTTAGTGTTTTGAAAGACTTTCTGAGCACGAGCTCTCCTTCCTGGAATTTTCTAAGCTTGACCTTCTGGTTGTAATATCTGACTACGGCTTGTTGGTAGCAACCTAGGCGATAGAAAGCATTGTTCCTCTTCTCCTCTGCAAAGTCCAATGCATCCTGTATCATCTCATCGTTTTTTGCTTCGTTCAGTAGAGAATAATCAACTCGAAGATCCCGTGTGACTATCTCGGCTGGAATAACGGCTTCTGTCCAGTATACAAATGAAAAAGAGGATTCACCGGTTCCTTTCTAGGAGTCATTCGATAGGCCTATAACACCATCAGGAGTTCCTCGACCCATCGTCCCTTTCTTGCCTTGTTTCTTCTTTAGATTCTTCATGATCGTCTTATTCGTTGCTTCTGCTTGTCCGTTTCCTTGCAGGTACCTTGGTGTTGAGAAGCTTAAACTAATGTCCCAGTCGTGACAGAACTTCTTGAAAGACAATGAGACAAACTGAGAGCCATTGTCAGTGACTATCTCTCTAGGAACTCCGAACCGACAGATGATATTCCTCCAAATAAATCTTTCAACATCTCATTCTTTAACATCTGCAAAAGCTTCGGCTTTAACCTATTTGGAGAAATAATCTGTGAGGACGAGCAAATACTTGACTTGTCCAGGTGCTAAAGGAAACGATTCGACTATGTCCATCAAGTACTTCATGAAAGGATACGGCGAACTGACTGAAGAAAGCTCATCTGCTAGTTGATGCATAATGGGAGCATGTCTCTGGCAACTATCGCATTTACGAGTGAAGTTCTCGCAGTTGCTTTGCATGCTTAGCCAGTAAAATCCTTATCTCTTCACCTTGTTGTACAATGACCTCCCACCTGAATGATTTCCACAAGATCCCTCGTGAACTTCTCGAATGACTTTCTCAACCTCGTCATCCCCAAGGCATCAAAGATAAGGTCCTGTAAAAGAATGCCTATAGAGTCTCCCATCAATCAAGTAGCATCTTGCAACCTGCAACCTATACTTTGATCTTTCTCGTGGTCTACTTGTCTTCGGGAAGCCAGCCATCATTGATGTACATTTAAATGGGCATCCTCCAATCGTCCCTTGGATCAACATAGCTTATGTTCCTGACTAGCATAATACTAGGGCTGTCAATTTGCTCCAAAGGGATTACTCTCCTTTCGCTCACTTCGACGACTAATCCCAAGTTTGTAAGTGCATCGGCTCTAGAGTTGTGTTCTCATGATATATGCTTTAATTCGAAATGATCGAATTGTGCCTTAAGTTTGTTAACTAAACTCAGGTACAGAAGTATCTTCTCATCTCGTGCCTTGAATTCTTCATTCACTTGGTTAACGACCAACGTGGAATCACGTTCCACAATAAGTTTAGTAGCCCTCAATGCAACAGCGAGCCTTGCACCAGCAACCATGGCCTCGTATTTAGGTTCATTGTTAGTAGCTCTGAATCCTAATCGAAAGCTTTGTTTGATCTCTTCGCCTGTTGGGGACTTCAAAACCACTCCTATTCCTGATCCTTTTTTATTACTTGACCTGTCGACTTGCAAAACCCATGTGCCTGATTCGTGTTCTTCAGCCCCGCAAGTCAGTTCAACAACAAAATCTATGAGCACTTGAGCCTTTAACGTCGTTCGAGGTTTATACTTGATGTCAAACTCTGTCAGCTCAAAAGCCCATTTCGTCATTCTGTCGGAGACGTCCGACTTGTGCAAAATTGCTCTCATCATGTGTGACGATTTATGTTTGCAAATGTGTTTGCAATTGTTACGCAAATTGTTTTTCAAGTATGTGTGCCTTTGTTATGCAAAAGGTTTTAAAGTTTAAATTAAGATTTGCAATGTACTTGCAACTATTATGTTTAAAACATTATTGAATTTCATATGCATAATCAAGTAAAGGTTTGCAATGTATTTGCAATAGTTATGTTTAAAGTAAATTTGCATTTTGTTAATGCATAATGTTTTACAGTTTAAGTTATGAATTTTACGTTGCATTTGTTATGCAATAAGTCTTATAGTACAAGTTATGATTTGCAAATATGATTGCATATGATGTGATAACATTTAATATGATCACTAAAGTTAAAAAGAAGGTAAAATAAAGATAAAAATAAAGTGTCATACCAGCCTCCTTGTTGTGAGGTACTTATAGTAAAGTTAAAGTTATGACCTCTTTGTTGTAAGATACACAAGCAAAGTTAAAATTATGCCCTCGGTGTTCGATGCTCTCAAGTCTTCCACAAGGGAAGCATTATGTTTATGATATCATGATTACTGATGTTGGTACGAATACTAAAGATTATATTATAAGGAAAGTTAAGCAGCAAAGATAAAAAATTAACGTAAGAAATAAATAATCATAAGATGCTCATAACTGAAAGTTCATAATTGAGCATAAATGGAATCATTTCAAAGATATTTTATGAAGTACATTTATGAAGAACGTTTTAAAAATGTTTAAAGAAAAATGTTTACAAAAAACGTTTGAAGAGCAAGGCTTTTTATCAGAAAAGTTTTTAAAGCATGTTAAAATAAATTACAAGATTACGTTTGAACTTACTGAACGAAAGCTCATAAAATGTTCCTTCATGTTGTAGGTAGTCCTATGGGTAATTGGTAGGACTTGTTAGAGGAGCTGGGTACTACAAAGGACAGATGCGAAGATTTGGGTATGGATACCACTACAGTACACTTCCGTTACTCAAAGAAAAGGTTTTCCACTATTTAATATAGTGTTTTCAAAACTTTAAAAAAAATCAAAGTTTTAAAATATGTTTTCAAAGTTTAAGTCATATTTTACAAAATGTTTTATATAATTGAAAAGTTAAGTTTACAGCTATGTTTCAACAAATGTTTCTTATTAAGTTTTAAAAAATAATTTTTGAATGGTTTTAAAGTTAACTATTGAGCACAATCTCAACTTAAATTACGATGGACGTCGCAATAGCTTTTGAGAATGTTTTAAAGGATGTAAAGAGAAAAAAAAATTATTTCAGTATTTTTCTTATTAAGTAAGTAAGATTAATGTCTAAAAAATAATGTTTAAGAAAGTTAAATGACTGCCCGAAAAGGTGGGTCTCACATTGGCGATGACAACAGGGAAGGGTAGTGGTTAGAATCAAAACTTAGCACTGTTGCGAAGAGCCATATACTGCACATTTTGGCTAGCACGTCGGATCGGTACCGTAGGATTTGAATGTCTTTATGTGTTTAGTTTTGTCTGTTTAATAAAGGCGATGATATGGCTACCGCCGTGTTTTTGTTTTTGTTTTTGTTTTTTTTGTTTATGTTCATTTTGTAATAATAGAGATGGTTTTTCCTTTTAAAAAAATAATGGAAATGGTTTTTTCATCTCTAAACTTATTTGGTGTGGTAGACCGCTCAACATAAGTGGAGTTTATAGTTATGTTTAGTTAGATTCGAATCTAGTCATGGTCATTTACGTTTCCACTTAAGAGGTATTAGACTTAGTCGATTAGGTTTGTCAGTCGACAGGTCGTCATAAAGAGCTTTGGTCAAGTTCTTTATTTTTATGGCGTCGAATGAGTTTTCCCTTTTTGGGTCTCGACACTCGTATTTTGTCCCTTGCACTAATATATTTATGTTGGTGGATATAGTCTTGGTTGGAGATAAAATATGTCTCATGGGGCGACATATGTGACTTAGTTTGTACTATAATTAGTATAAATGAAGTTCCACCAAAAAAACAAAAAGCAAATTCTTCTTTGGGATTGTCCAAGTTTGCACTATGTTTTGACTTGATTCTTTAGTAGATACATAGACAACCTATAAACTAGGTGCATTTATAAGCTCAAACCGAATTACAAGTTCTTAAAATTAAATTTTAAAAAGCTCCTCAAATTCTTCATAGGGTCATAGACTAGGCAATTTTCAAATTCAACCCTCCCACCCCAAAAAAAAGAAAAAAATAAAATAAAGTTACAAGTAGCTTGATCCTTTAACGGGGTTTGTAGGTAACTCGATACAAGAAATAAAAAATAAAAACTAAAAATCATTCAGTTTAGTTTAGTTGCAATCTCAACAACCCAATTTTTTCCTAAATTAAATTGCTTTATCATTTGCGAGAATGTTATGGTAAGACCGTTAAAAAAGGTCTTATCATATGACTTTTTTTTTTAATTGTTGAATTTAATTTAATAGTTTAAAAAACTCAGCTCTATTAAATAATTATATATTCTTCCAAACATAATAAAAAAAATTAAATTAAATTAAAATTAAAAACCTATAATTAAAAAAACAGAATAAAAAACGAAACCAAGAACAAGAACAGGGCATCAACTTAGGCGGCAAAGAAAATGGTCGATTTCTTTCCTCTCAAACACCGACTCCTTCCCTGCCATCGACGATCCAATAATTGCCGATGGTGGTGTCGCGTTGGCGAGGACCTAAAACCCATATCCTTCGTGAGAATCACAACCCGGGCAATTGGGAACAAAATCACTGCTAGTGCGGCTCGACCTCCATCGCGATGGGGGCGACGGTAGACAGCCAAGGAAGGTGGGTTGACCATCTCAAGCGCCCACAAGCTTGCGAGACTTGATGAGCTCTGCCTCTGCCTTGATCAGATCTGGACGGTGGCCCAGGAGATCTGGACTTGACAAGATCTCTGCCAGCGACCCCCTTCGCATGGGTGATTGTGCGAGTAGTGATGGAGGAGGGCAGAAGCACGAATGACGACCCACGGAGCGATAGCAAGGCCCCCATGATGCCTTCCCTCCAGCAAGGCCCAACATTTTTTTTCTTTTTGTTTTTGTCTTTGTTTTTGTTTTTTTATTTTTGAATTTTTAGTTTTATAATCTGATGCATTTGTACTCATTTAATAATTGGTGAGCTTGTTTAATTTTAAGCGTTCAATAGAAATTTTATGGTCAAACTCCTGTTTGACATAGCGGTAGGAACTATAGTTTTACCATAAACTCAGTCATAAACGGTATAAAAGCTCTCACATGCTACTACAATAACAATTAAAAAAATTGTTACAATGTAAAGCTCTCACATGTTACAGTAAAAGTTGTTCCCATCACTGATTCCTACCACCTTTTCAAACACCACATAAGTCTTATGGTTTCACCACTTTTAAAGGATCTAACCATGGCATTTCCCTTTGTTATTTTATTTCATAATTGGAATCTAAAAGTTTCTCTTGTATCAAGAGATTGTAATTAAAAAATTATTCTTATAATTTTGAATCAGTCGAATTAATTTAATAAACTTCTATGCTCTTGATTTAACATAAGTGAAATTATGTTGTGCAGAATATTAAAACATCTACTTTATTTGTCAATTTATGTTGATTTTAATATTTTTGCTCAACTATGTACATATTAGCCAGAGATCAAACAAGAAAAAAAAAAAACAAACAAACAAACAAATACATTTTATATCCTTACATTGGTACTCACACTAAAGCAAGCATGTACTTTAATAAAGCCAAAAATAAAGCTCAAATGGTGGCAGAAATGAATCTTCTTTTTTTTTTTTTTTTCACATGGCCTTGGTGAGAATTCACATGGTCTTATCGGGATTTGCTTTATAACATTACCTTGGTGGGATTCATAAGGTCTTGTCTGCGAATCTACTTTATTCTGTATCATTCACATCATAATAGTAGTCTGATCACTCTCTTGCTACTTTTCTCAAAGCTTGGTCCACTTCATTATCATCTATGAGAGGACACGCATCACAACATGTCCAAATGATCTCTGGGGTGGCTGACTCAACTATGGATGAGCATGAAGATAACACCTGATGCAAAGTTGCTTAGGAGGCTGATGGATTTGATATCTATAAATAATTATTGAAGGGTTACAATTGTTCCAATCACATTGCTTCATGTTGGGTTGTATGGCTTTTATGCCTTGTCAAGTGAAGATAACACCTTGGACCTATAAACGAGCATGTGGTCTGTCCAAATTATGGAAGTGAACAAAAGAACATTTTTGAAACGTACAGTGTTTTGTTTTTTTTTTTTTTTTGGAAATGTGGTCTGTCGGATATAAAGGGAAGGCACATTTTTTGAAATGTACGGTAAGAATCCAAAAGATACTTCCACGGAAAGAGTAGAAAACAAGGATTTTTTAACATAAACGCAAATACAAGACAACATCAAAATCAAATAACAATTTATATGGCATAAACCTCGGACACCTCTCCAGGTAAAGATAATATTTTGGGATCTATTAGTGACATTCGTGTTCATATACTTTTTTGCTGAGCATAAGTCATCTCCGAAAGAAAAATTATTCCAAAATGTAGAGTTAGAATCCAATAATAAGCTTTTCGCTAAGAGTGAAAAAACGGAGGTTATTTTTAACTAAGCTGTAAAGTCTAATATAAAGGCACTGTTGGAATAAAAAATAGGAAACGCAGCGGAAGGGGATGATCGTTGACAAACAAAAATTTTTCAAAAATTTTGTTCATCGGGATAGATATATAATTTTAATTAATAATAGAAAGCTTTAAGAATTTTACAAACCTTTTGAAGACTATCAGGGTATCCTAGCTTTCCTCTTT